>JAUZST010007915.1:0-13877 GCA_034779995.1 Parotocinclus haroldoi | reverse complement strand
TGAGAAGTGAGGAAAATATGTTGTGGAGCTTGCGTGGATCCCCAGTAGATTTTTCCAGTTTCTCCTTGTAGAACTGAATCTTGGCAGAAGTAATGTCTGATGAGAATCTAGACATTAGGTTGAGGTAGATGTCGAGATCAGCGACAAGTAGAGATTTTCTCCACTTCCTCTCAGCTGATCTCAATTCTCTCCTGTTACTGCGCAAAACATTGGAAAGCCAAGGGGCAAATTTAGCAGACTTCTTGTGTTTGGAAGATGGGGGACATAGTAAGGAGATCAAGGTGTCAGTGGCAGAGTTCAAAGACAGAAAAGAGAAAGATTCGGGGTCAGGAAGAGAAGATAAAGTTTGGGACGCTATAGAGGAAGGAGGAACAGTGCGAAGATTTTGTCTGGTAGGCGAAGGAAGCAAAAGGGTTGTGAGGGTAACGGTAAAGGTTACCAAGTGATGGTCAGAGGTATGAAGTGAGCTAACCAGAAGTTTGGAGGCTGGAAAAGGACTTGTGAAGACAAGGTCTAGGATGTTCCTGCCCTTGTGTCTTGGAGGAGATTTGTTGACTGAAAGAGAGGAGTCCAGAAGAGAGAGAACACAAGATGAGCGGAGTTTATCTTCAGGGAAGTTGAAGTCGCCAAGAAGGGGGAGAGGGGTATTGTCAGTGGGCAGAATGCTTAGTAGCATGTCCAGTTCTTCCACGAGTCATAGAATTGAAAAGTGTTAAAATGATGATCCATGATCCCTATAGAAATACCCCCCAAAAAGCATTTTCAACTAGATAAAATCATCTTCAGGTTTATTTGGCAAGGGGAACTATAACACACTGCAGTTGTTGAAGGAGGAGGGGGAATGGGATTACCTTACTTTAAATGATAATCTTATGGAGCCCAGATTAGGCTGCTTATCTATCAGTGCTCCCCACAATTCTACACCGGGTAGAGAGACAAGAAAGGTGTGTTTTTTGATCCGGGGTTAAATCCTAACTTGATTGATAAATTCTTGATTTCCAAAGGAGTAACAACATTCTATTCAATTACTGAAAATTGGAAATTAAGAGACATTACAGGTTTGAAAAAGTAATATCAGCTTGAAAACTCAGACTTTTTCAGATATCTGTAAATACGCAATAATTTTGAGCACAATATTAAACTCAAAACAGACCTTAATGATATGTATGACGTATATGAAAATACTTCGATTAAGGGGGTTGGGGTCTCAAGGTGTTAAAATGTTTCTTGGTGAAAAATATTACATTTCTACATTTTACTTTCATGTGGTCTATATGTCAATATCTAAAAATGTATGTTTACATTTATGAGTCGTACTCTTCTTTTTCTTAATACCAAAACAAAAAAACTTATTTAGGTTCAGGAGGTGCTGTGCGTTTGTTGGAAGCTGTGTGGTTTTTGGTAAGCTGGTTGCAGCATGTACACTGCTCACAATTCTAATTAGGAAATTAAATATTACCTATTATTTTGGAAATACCCAAAAAATTAAACAATTTTGGGCAGAGATTCACAAAATGTTAACTACCCTACTTAATACTTAATCTGTTAATTTAATTTACACTTATTTCTCCCCTGCTAGAGTCTACACGCCAGAGAGCATATGGTCTTGTGGCCCAAGCATATACTTCAATCTGTGCAGAAGACTTTGCCTCCTTTGTAGGATATTCTGTGGAAGAGGCTGTGAAAGGTAATTTTTAAATTAAAATATCTGTTTCACTATAGGGACACACAACAGTGTAACTTTCATAAAGTAATTTTCTAAACCTACTTTCTGTATTTTTGGTTTTTCTTTTGTGTGCGTGTGTGTGTATATGTATGTATGTATGTATGTATGTATGTATATGTATGTATATATGTGTGTGTGTGTGTGTGTGTATGTGTATGTGTGTATGTATGTATGTATGTGTATGTATGTATGTATGTGTATGTATGTATGTATGTGTATGTATGTATGTATGTGTATGTATGTATGTATGTATGTATGTATGTATGTATGTATGTGTATGTGTGTATATATGTATGTATGTATGTGTGTATGTATGTGTTTTTATGTATGTATGTATGTGTATATATATGTATGTATGTATGTATGTGTATATATATGTATGTATGTGTGTGTGTATGTATGTATGTATATATGTATGTATGTGTATATGTATATATGTATGTATGTGTATATATGTATGTGTGTATGTGTATATATATATATATATGTATGTATGTGTGTATATATATATATGTATGTATGTATGTATGTATGTATGTGTATATATATATATATATGCAGCTCTTTAAATATCGGCATCTGCAATTTAAAAAATGGCCATATTGGTTGACCACTAGTTCTAATGCACAGAAGTATTCAAAGGAAATTCAAGATCGTTGTTACCCTCCCTAAGCAAGACCATCCAACAAAGGAGACTCCAAGAGTCTTGTTAATGTCCACAAGGTCATAAAGCAATCCGGGGTAACTTCTAGTCTACCAAAGGCTTTTGTCATTGTCTTATGTAAATGTTCAGAGGCAGTGTAACATGCGACCATAAACCCTACTGAATAGACAATGTGGGGCACTCTTGTCCGGTTTCCATGCTTCTGTTCACCCCATGATTGTTCCTTGCTACTTAGTCATGATAATTAATTAAGTTTACATCTCAATTGTGTAATCTTTTCACTTGCTTTTCTGATTATCTTGTTAAATTAAGTACAATTAAATGCTTCTTTTTTAATCCGTCATATTCATTTTTAAATATCTCCTAAATTTTGTAAACAGTGAAGAACAGAATTGTGAGAGTATTACACATTGGCTGTATCCTGAAGAAATTAGGAGATGCATTTAAGTCTATGTATTACATTTAATTGCCTCACGCATAGTTATCTATAAATGTTTTGCCACTGATTTCACTGAATATATTGTGCTTCCTGAGTCAATGTCCAATAGAAGTTGGTCAGAATTTGTGTTTCAAATATCCTGATTCTGCTTTTCAGCAGACGTTACATTCATTACACTGCACTATGTGGTTTTGTACGCTTGAATAATGTTGTTGTGTAGTGTACTTTTGTGCTCAGAGAATTCTCAGAAACGTTAAGATGGGCTTTATAAATATAAATACCCTCTTCTATTTTTTTTGGCCCTACTAGTGGCTCCTTCTCTCTTTTTCTCACTGCTGACCTTTCTGGTTTGTGGACCAACAAAAATGCCCTACTTCATCTTGGTATCAGTTATTTTAGCAAGTGTCAAATTTCAAATGGTGAAATTCTATTCATATAAACTGAGGGATGAAGAATTGTGCAAAAAAGAGATTGTTTGTGATAACATGTCCAGAAACAAGAATTCCAAACTTTTGCCTCCCCATACAAACCATTTGTGCAGTATCTTTATTATTAAGTTTGATGACGTTTCCATTGTTACAATGTTTGGCGGTTGGGCACCTAAAATGTGATTTGCTTTATTGTTACTATCCATATTAATAGAATTTAAGCCTCATCCTTATTTGTGTTTATTTTCTCTTTGTTTACAGGGTCAGCTAGTTGGAGGTCCACGCATTAAACATGTGTGTCGTGCAGCAGCAGTGGCCCTGGGGCAGCCTCGCGCTTTGGTGCCTGATGACATTCCCAGACTCAGCGCTCTGCCTCTACATGAAAGAGAGGGTATTGCACCCTCACCTGATGCTGAGGGTACAGTTTTCTTCCCCTAGTTTACCTTTTTTTTTGTAATCCTGGACTGACATTCAGGTTGAGGGTAAATTGACAAGTAATATTCGCAGAGTTGCTTTTTGTAGGTACAGATCCAAAAGAAACTGAGACCGTTTGTGCTGTCTCAGTTTTCTTTTAATTGAAGAATGCGGGTAGTCTTTTTAATTTCAATCTTCTGATGCCTTCGGACACAAACAGCTTTTTGCTCAGGAAATCAGGGTTATTTTGAACACGGCCTGCATTCAAGTAATATTTCCTGGTCACGATGAACTCCTCAGAAACCTAGAACCTTTTTGTACGTCCTTTGCATTTGTCCTTTTGTGTGACACTGATGTCCAGTATATTGAAGGCCTTACAGTATGTACCAAATCGTCCAGCAGTCTGCTTCAGAGGTTAATTACAGAACAAACCAGTTCCTGCTGTGGCATTCAAGAACTACATCATCATATTCTCCTCTTCATATTGGCCTTTTCCTTCATATTTAACGCGGCTAACATGGCACCTTGCCAAAATGACTTGGATACCCTTGCAATCTCAGGACAGAGCATCTTCACTCTGATGGTTTATGTCCACTAATTATTTTCCAAAGTCAGCATCCGGTTGCCAGTCTTAGCTCTTCATAGCAGCTCTACTACTGCTTCTGGCTGTGGTTGTGTCCTCTCCCAGCTCTGAGGAAGTCGATGATTTCTTGCTGAATGGAATTACTTGCTATGGGTAATGCCATTAATGGTTTCAGTTGCTGTTTCAGTTACCGGTCGTGCCAACAGGGACGACCTTTGCATATTAATTGGATTGCTGATAGATTTGGTTAATACTTTTTTTTGCTTTTCTCACTCAAGATCTAGGCTCCCACTCAGAAACGGAGAGCGCCGACTCTGCTGAACAGAGGCCAGTGTACAGAAGGAAGTCTTTTGGTTTGCGACAGAATCGCTGTTTTCGCTGCAAGGGTTGCTGTTGGCAAGAAGACTGCGGGAAGTGCGTGTTCTGTCTGGATAAACCAAAATTTGGTGGACCCAACAAGAAACGCCAAAGCTGCGTGTAAGTGGAAGACAGTTGCTGACTAACTAGTTCCGTATTTAAAAGCACAAATTCTAAATGGAACATCCAAGTATTTAGTCTAGATGCAAAGGGTCCATGTCAGAGATGAACGTAAGAACGCAAGTCAGAGCTGAATGAGTTTATCTTGTAAAAGCAGAAAGCGAATTCTGATTCAGAACCGGATACAAAAAAAATAGTTTGTACTTATTGGTTCATACTAACACATTTTATGCTTCAAATACACAGATGCAGTGCAAAAAGATGCCCATGTGCCGTTTTACCTCCGCCAGGAAGTTTGTTTCAATTGACAAGAGCACATTAGCAAAATAGGGACGTCTAATAGAAAAATGAAAACGCTAAATCTGAAGGTTATCATGGCAAAACATCTAAGGCACCAGCATTGCCTGTGTGAGTTCTGAGTCAGCCAGGTTAAAGGTTAGACTTGAATGTAGAGTTAAAGACAGCTTTCATCCAAAATATTCTTCAGTTCAGGAAACTGATGGGGAGTCCCAGGTATTTAACTCTAATGGGGCTGTCACTTTGGGGGTGGTCTTGAGAATCTTTGAGCCACCTTATGAATATATGAGTTGCTAGGCTCAAAGAGGGAGTTACGGTGGAAGGTGACCGATTAATGAGTAGAGTTCAGTATAAGCCTCTGATTTTTAATTTAATAGAAGACACTTTGAATGAATGCAAGCTTTGAATCTGAATGTTTCATATCATCTTGAATCCTGCTTTGGACTGTTTAATAGCCAATGCAGCTTGTGAATGCCAATTGACTGTAACGTCTTATCACTGATAATGATTTGTCATCATAAGTGATGATATATGTAATAAACAACCGATTAGCAGTACAGGTGTTTTACATTGCATATATGACTGTTAAAACAGGAGTAAAATCTAACTGCAATTTTATTTGTTCTCTGCAGCTACAAGAAGTGCTTGAGGATTGAAGAGAACAAGTTAAAGCGACTGAAAGGTATGGCTAGGTTATTAGATTCTTTTTGCTCATTGCTCTTATGGTAACTGGATTCTTGATTTCAACGATCCTTATGAGTTATATCGGGTAGTTTGACATTCGTATCATGTCTATCTGATCAATTCTGTTTTCCGCAGTTCAGATGATGCGACGCAAACCTCCCAGAGAGGATGCTCCCGAGGAAGATGAGACAAAAGACAACTCGAGTCTTATGGACCTTGCTAGTGCCTCAAGTCCTGTCCGGAGACAGCCCAGACGTCAGGTCCCACGACGCTGCTTCAGTAACCTGCTAGAATCTGACTCGACTGACACAGACGCTTCGAGTGGAGATGCAGCGAAAGAGCAGATTAGCAGTGCACCAAGTACTCAGGCAAATGGTATGAATGAATTATTGTTAAATTATCTTGAGCTAAATCTGAACTTATTGTGGGTGGCACAGCGGCTGGCCCTGGGTTCGATACTTTGGGTTCCTCACACAGTCCAAAGGCATGCTTTACGTTCATTTATTGTCCTAAATTGGTGTGCACTATGATGTATTAGCACGTTGGCTTGAGTGGTTCCTGCCTTGCGCTGTATGCCACCGACTAGGCACCGGCTCAGCTGTGACCCTATTCAGGATTAATAAGCTAATTGAATTGACCTATTGTTTAGTGTGTCTTTAAATAGATCCCAGACATTTCGTTTGTAATGGGTGTCATTTTTAAATTTGTACTTTGGACATGCTCACCTTCTCCTAGTTTAATAGCTGATTAATAATTAATTGGCTGCAGTTATTAATTATATTTGTGACATTTTCTTGTCCTGTAGATACAGTTACAACATCTAATGATCAGGTAGAGGTCGTAAAACCACGAAGACCTGGACTGCCGAGAGGATTTTGGGGTCGGCGCCGTATTGACAAGGTATTTTGATATTATGGTCTATGTTCACATCATTACCTTCAATTACCCTGTTATAAATGCAGTTGTAATATTGTAAAATTTTAGAAAAATAAAAAATAAATATATATATATATACACATCTCACAAATATTAGAGGATACTTGTACCTGGTTATAGGTGAGAGAGAATATACAGGTAGTGGGGGAACATACAAAGCAGTACTACATGCGGTAGGAGAAGCACATACAAATACACAGCAGAAAGATAAGACCGATAAACTAGTTACTTACACACACACACACACACACACACAGTAAAGATGGCCGTCTACTCTTTACTCTTGCAACATCCAAAGTTAAAAGACAAGTATTTACTCTTTTTTTTAAATTTATTGTAATTAAGACATCGGCCGATAAAGCATTTATATATTTATGGTAAGTGGAACTGATTAAAAAAAAAAAAAACCAAGGAGTACATTTGCAACATTGAATCACTTTTCTCAATAAATAAGTGCTCAGCGGTAATATTTTCTTCTTTTTATCTACTGTTAGGAAAATCTGATCATGTTATTGGTTATACTCATGCAGAAATATAGAGAATTATACTGCAGAAATTAGGGGATTTTTTTTGTGAACAGTATATAAAGCTTTCACAAACTTTCAAACCCCACTATAAGTGGTTCTCTCTGTTCTAAGTGTCAATCTTTGTCATTTTTGTTTTTATCTGGATCATCATTCTTACTTACTATGCTGGCGCTAGCGCTTCCTATCTAGTCAAGTGCCTTAATATTTTTGCTTCTCTTCCCACAGTTACAGTGTAAACCTGCGTGTTGATGTGTATCTGAATTCTTTAGGCTACATGTCTTTTCCATGTAGTTGTCTGTCCTGCTTTGCTCTCTGAGATGAAATTGGTTGTCGTCGCCCTCCTGCTGCTCCTCTTTGCCTGCTCTGCTGCTTTGCAGTGGTAATTTTGCAGTCCTGCTATAATCCTCCCCACCTCCTCTCACCGCATTCTCCCACTCTCCCAGCTTCGGAGTTGCCCTGACACACGGGCACCAGCGCTGTCACCGACAGAAAACTCTCCTTCCAAGCTCAATCTGAAGCTCCAGCTGAGGCTGCACAGACTTCCACTTAGCGTGCTGCGAGCTGCTGAGTTGTCTTCCGTACCCATATCTCACCATCCTGTTCTGCAAAAAGCGCGACAGAAGGCAGAGGACAGGGAGCAGAGGGTGGCAAAGGAGGGAGCTCAGAAGCAAGTCCTTACTGACCTCCCATGTCTTCCTCGTTCCCAGAGCTCAGCGGAACACACAACACCTAGCGTTCTGGCCGCACTTGCTAATGGCTTTGCGCATCGGGAGAGGCAGATACCAGAGGCAGCGCACAAAATCCGGGTTGACTTTAAGGTTTGTATTACAGACTAGGAATAACAGACGAGATTCTTTTTAAATGAAATGGGCCTACAATTAATTTGTTTTCCTTTTTTCAGGAGGACTGTAACATTAAGAATGTGTGGGCGATGGGAGGACTGAGTATTCTCACATCAGTCCCGATTACACTGGAGTGTTTGTGTCTGCTCTGTGCTAGCAAAGGCCATCATGATGTAAGCACATACAATTACACGTAATTTAAGACACGATGAGTGTTTAGGACCTTTAAAAAAGCTAGCAGTCACGTCTTTTTCAGGCTGTTAATTGTTTTTCTATAAACACTTCTCCTAAAGTTTAGTCTGTGGTGGTATAAACCTGTTAGCTTAACAATCGTGATGTCACAGAGAGGCTTGGGCTGGTGCAAATTAGGTGATCAATCATTGTCTGAAACGGCAGCATCATAACCCTCTCACTGTTACAGGTGGTACAGTGGCTTGGTGTAGCAACGTTGCCTCACGGCAAGAAGGTCAAACGTATTGCGTCTTTTCTGTGTGAAGTTTGCATTCCTCATGACCACATGGTTTTATTTGGGGTAGTTTCAACAATGGTGCCTTTTGATGCTGTTATCTTTGCATTTTATTTTCAGCAGACACCATTAAAACCAATATAATCTTACATGACTTCTTGGGTCTTGCTCAAGGAGCCAACAGTGACAGAGGTTGGGTTTGAGTCTTGGACCTTCTGTTTCATAGTCCAATTACTTAGCCGCTAGTCTCTCACAGTTGTTAACTTCTGGTGCAAGAGACTTGGATTATAAAATATATGTCCCCCAAGTTAACATGCAATTCTACTATGCTTCTGTTTGTTTGTTCATCCCTGTTTGAAGAAGCTTGTCTCTTATTCTCAGGAAAGTGAATTTCTTCACTTTCTTCATCATTACCTCTTTTTTTAGTGGAATTGTTTATATTTAGCCTTTGGCATTGGCTTGGCTAGTTGTTTCAAACTGTCTTTTGGTTGAGTTATATTATAAACACAAATTACTACAAACAAGTTACAATGCAAACTGTGCTTATTTAGATCAGTTTTATTTATGGCATCATATATAAATTATGGAGCTCTCGTTTATGTCACTTTTCTTGGACCTATAGGGAATTCTGTTATGGCTCTCGTAAGATTGGCGTGTCTCATTGAGCCTCACTGTAGCTATGTTTTAAACAAGGGTAAAAGCATCAGCCTCTTGAAGATTTATTGCTAAATTGTGGTTGCTCATTTGATTGCTAATACCTTGCTTGGTCTTTTGTTATTGTTGCAGTGTTTTTTAATTGCGGATGCTTAACGTGCATTGGTAATTAGTAACAGTGAGAATCCTGTCTTTCAGATGATTTTTTGTCAGGTCTGCTGTGAGCCCTTCCATCGCTTCTGCCTTGCCCCAGATGACCGGCCACAGAATGACAACAAGCAAAACTGGTGCTGTATGAGATGCAAGTTCTGTCATGTCTGTGGCCGCAAGAACAACCACGGAAAGGTACTCTCCAACAGTACTAATCAATACTGGTTACTGTGCAGCACACCTTCTTTTGTATTTACAATTTCAAAAGGAAGCCAGACTGCAATCTTGTGCCTTTCCTTTGACCATAGCCAGTGATTCAGTGCAGAAGGTGCCTTTACTGCTACCACCCGTCCTGTCTAGGGCCGACGTATCCTAAACCAGTCAAGTGTAGTGCGGCTTGGGTAAGCTGCTGTCTTGTGTAGTTTCACACTTTTACACACATGTTCACTGCGTAGGTTTTAAAATGCATCTGGCGTTGATTGCCTAATTTTTTGTATTATTTTGGTGTAGGTGTGCATGTTATGTATTCGATGCAAAAGCTGTGGCGTGACTCCGGGGAAATCCTGGGACATGGCTTGGAATCATGAGCTCAATCTCTGCCCTGACTGTAGTGACCTCCACAAAAAAGGTTCTGTCTTGTGTCATGTGTTCATCAAAATTCCTTGGTTGTTCAGGCAGTTGTCCAGCAGTGGCATAGCTCACTTTATTTGGACACCTCCTTATTTCTATGTTAATTGTCAATTTGATTAATTCCACTTACCTTTTAGATGCATTTTGTAGTACTGAAGTTACCATCTGTAGTCCGTCTCGTTTTCTATATACTTTGTTAGTCTTCTTCACTGTAATAGTCAGGACAACTATAGTACCAGCACAGAACAGGTACTTATTGGGTGGTGGATCATTCTCAGATACAGTAGTGCTGAGTTTTTAAACACCACACCTAAAAATGTCCAGCCACCAGCACCCTGTAGTCACTGTCCTGGTGAAGGATTAGAAAATATCTAACACAAACTGTACAATAACAGATAAGCTGCTGTAGGGGTAGGAGAAAAATTCGAATTTGAGATGCATCGCGATTCGGACGTTAACAATTCTGAATTGATTAACAAATGTCCATCGAGCCCATTTGCATCTGAACCAGCTCCTGTTCTTACACAATCACTTAAACATCAGCACTGAGCTCTGTAACATCTATTTTGAGTTTAATATTCTTGAAGTGTCCGTTTTCTCTTTATTTGCACCTTTTATCCGTTGCGATTCTCTGTCTCACTTTAAAAAGTTTTTCGCTTTTGACTTTTGGAGCCGATTTGACGGTGGGGCGGGATCTAAGCAGTCATTAGCTGCTGGAGTTGAGCCCTTCCCAGCTCATTCTACAGAGCGAAAGCACAAAAGTCTTTTACCCCAATTGGAAAATGGTCGGTGATGAAGACAGGGAAGATGGTTTTAAAATGATCTCTTTTAGGAATGCCCAGTTTGTTGTATATGCTTACAGTCACACTACTCCTTTGTTAATGTAGGTGATTTTTTTTAAAATAATAATGAACATAATATTGTAGCATCGGGGTAGAAGAACCAGATTGAGAATGAACAGGTTTGCTCATTACGTGCTCTTTAATGGAACAACAGCACAGACCTTGTAAGAGCTTTTAGAACTAGTCTAGCGCTGTATATCTCAACACACACACATCTTTGACATTAACACCTATACAGCGAACACATTCTCCCAGATGGTAACCTCCAGGTCGCACCTTACTCACAAACCATGCCCACAAGCACACCCATAAGTCCTGCAAGATGGTCCACCCCTGGCTGGTGATCAACGCTACACTATTAAGACTTAATGTTAAGATTTAATAAGCTGGAACAAACCACCCAGCACAAAGCATTCTGTACTTCTTAACTTAATTCTTAACTTTTATATAGCTATATCAGTATATTTTATTTTACGTTTTAATCTAGATTTCAGCGAGAAAATTTATGAAGCGAAAGCAAGACAGAGAGAAACACAACAGAGAAAAGGTGCAAAGAAAGCAAAAACGGATACTTCAAGAATATTAAACTCAAAATAGACGATTATCAAACAGAAATATTCTGTTTACAAACCGGTTTTTATTATTATTTTATTCTGTTTTTTGGTTCTCAAAACTTTAGGACCTATTTTACGCCATACATTTGTTTCAAGTAGTCACATGGTAAAGGAAAAAAAAAACTTTGTATAGAAAAAAGGATGCATCGATAATTGCTGCCCTCTGAATCATAATTGGATCGAATCGTGAGGTGCCTAGAGATTCCCACCCCTAAGCTGCTGTATATGCTTTTACATCTACAAGATGGAGCAGTATGGTAGCTCTGTATAATAAAGTGATCAGCGTGTGAACACTGTTTTTGAAAGCTCCAGCATCACTGCTGTGCCCGATTCAATCACACAAGCAAAATGCACACTATTGCAGTGCTGATAATATTCCACCACTTGATCTATGGTGGTCCTGTAGAAGCCCTGACCATTAGATAACAGAGTAAGGGGGACAAACAAAGTATGTAGAGAAACAGAAGGACTGCATTCTGCATATATAGAAATACAAAGTGATGGGTTAAACTAATGAAATGAACAATGAGTGCAGAAACATGGAGACATAGCTAGTTTAGTAAACTGAGTGCTCTCTTCCTTTGTGAATCTAGATTTTGGTATTGAATACTTCTGTTTTTTTTTATTTTGTCAGCGCTAGTTTATATTTGTGTGTTGCATATTTGCTGTGTTTATTGAGCAGCCACTTTATCTGCCAATCGCAACACCCAATCCTCAGTGCTGTGAAACAAAAATGGAAATGACCATAAAATATTTAACCAAGTTACATGTATGCTATTTAGCAGTTGCCCTACTCAGAGCGACTTGCAACTAATACAATATTACAATCCAAGCAGTTGTGGGTTAAGGGCTTTGGTGGAGGAGCCAACAATGGCAGCTTTGCATAGGTGGGTTTGATCCCTGGACCTGCTGGTCCATAGTCCTGAAACATAACCACTAGGCTACCACAGTCGCTCTGTTCATGATCTCATACGCGGATATCTTTTACATGACCACCTTTTAATTGGATCAAAACTACCCAGGAAGGCTGGAATCATGTAGAAATTCTAATTTTCCAGGTAACTTTTGCACAGTGTGCCTCAAGTGTTACAGTGACCAGGAGTTTGACAGAAAAATGATGCAGTGTGCGTGCTGTGCCCACTGGGTGCATCCCAAGTGCGAAGGACTAACAGGTTCGTATTCTTGTTTGTCTGGAAAAATCAGTATCACATTAGTTTTTTTTAGTTAAACGCAAGCACTTTTTAGGTTCTGAACTTTTGCAATGTATGCTTTAAGATATCAACATTCATCTTTATAATTTCATATTTGTCTTCTAAATTAGATGATTTGCATGAGATTCTGAAAAGATTGCGAGGAAAAAGCCTGGTGTTCTCCTGTGCAACCTGCAGTAAGAATTTCCCTAGCGGCTGGCAAGGGGTGGTCCAGGGTGTGCTTCGTAGTGGCTTGGAAAAGGTCATGAATGGCTTGCAGAGCTCACCAACTACAGCTCACCTACAGATGTGCTCGGAGGTTCCTTAGCATTTTCTATATGCATGTTTGGGATTTGGGATGTCTTTATTTCTGCTAAAACATTGCAAAACTAGAAAAAATGTTATGTTTAAAATTTTGGTATGTTTACACCTGAACAGTGTAAGACATGTCCTGACTCGGCGAGAAGAAAGGGCAGGAATGTGGTTTGTGATCTTCGTGCTGTAGCAAAGAAGCTTGAAGAAGGCTTGTATACTACACTGGTGAGTCTGCTCATCTAAGTTCAGTTACTTACAAAAGCCTTGAAGAAAACGTATGCCTCTTGGTTGAATTTGATACCTTATTTTGTTGCAATGGAAGCATTGTTACATGAATTATATATTCACATGGTGTTAGACATGCATCAAATTATGCCTTAGCCTTTTCTGTTGCCTGTTTTAACTGTCCAGCCCTTTATTAAGATAACTTAGACTGATCGGTAAGATCTATTTTTTATATATATATATATTAGCCTCTGCGTATTTTAATCTTCAGCACTTCTGTACACACAGAACTGATAGGAATCAAACAGAAAGTGTCTATTGCTTTCTTTTGTGCTGCGTGTTGTTTGTTCAGGCTCCAACAATTGTCTGTCTTTACATGTTTTATACTTATGTTTTTGGACAGAAATCATTTCATGAAGATGTGGTCATGGTGATGGTAAGAAAGCTACGGCAGGCAGAATCACTTTCACAGGTTCAGAAGTCCACGGCACAAGCCAGAGATTTTTATATAAAGGTACATTTTGAAGTCTGGAATCCTTTTGACTGTATAGCTCTACAGTCATGGCCAAAAGTTTTGAGAATGATACAAATATTAATTTTTAAAAAGTCTACTGCTTCAGTTTTTATAATGGCAATTTGCATATGCTCCAGAATGTTGTAAAGAGTGATCAGTTTAACAGCAATTAATTGCCTTCAGTATTTGCCTAGAAAATGAACTTTATCCCCCAAAACACATTTCAAATTCATTGCAGCCCTGCCTTAAAAGGACCAGCT
>JAUZST010007914.1:0-13878 GCA_034779995.1 Parotocinclus haroldoi | reverse complement strand
TATATATATGTCTGTACCAAGTCAGGTCTTTTATCCAATGTTACTTTCATTTTAATTGTTGTTTCTAATTAATTTGTTCTTCAAATGAATTTTTGTTGGGCAGCTCCAGGGGTAGTACTGCCACCTCACAGCAAGATGGTCCTGGGTTTAATCCCAGGTAGGAGTGGCCTGGATCCCTTTTGTTTAGGCTCTGCATGTCCACCCTTTGTCTGTGTGGGTTTACCGTGGGTACTCAGATTTCCTCACACAGTCCAAAGATATGCATTAGTTTAATTGATGATACTAAGTTTACATTGACATGAGTACATATATATATATATATAGCCTTGAAATAACCGTGTATGAATGTAATCTTGTGCATGTCACTTAAATGACCACTGATGCCGATAGCGATGTTAAATAATCCAGATAAACCAAAGACAGGAATGCATAATTCTTTTTCTCTCTCATTTCTATCCCTTTCCATAGACATTGTTCACAGAGATCTCAAACTCGAAAATATTCTCGTAAAGAACTGTCAACAAGCTGATGGTCACAGCACAGTAAATATCAAGGTCAGTGTGGTTGTTGAAACAAACAAATTTAAATACATTTCCTCACTGTCCTAAACATGTTGTACGATTAGCTCTCAGGAAGCCCTCTCTCCATATGTTTCATATGTTGTATTCCCATCATGCCACCATTCCTAATCCTCATTATACCAAGAGCTTCCACTGAACTATTCACTTAACTTGTGTTATGAAAAATGATGCAGCAGTGTCCCCTAAAACAAATGAACGACCAGTTCCCAGGGTGCATCTGTGGCTGATGAGAGGTGGCAGGATGTACTACCTAGGTAAAAGGTTGAGATGAGCCAGTGCCAGAAGAATAAATCAGACTGGAAAGGTTTCCCTGAGGCATTCCTGTCCTAGGCCTGTGGAACAGTCTTTTATCTGGCAGAAGGTGGTCATTTTTGCTGGTTATTTATTCTGCCCAACCCTGACAACCCAACTAAACCATATTTACTGTTCATATGTTTTATTCATCGGGCCCAGGGTGACTGTGTATGTGGGTGAACTAAGGATTTTCTACATAAGCCCGTCTTGGAGTGTAAATATTCAAAATAGTGTTCGGACATTAAGGGAAGATTAAGACGTATAGGAGATAGACTTATCCAGCTCAGAGGTGTCTGCAGTATATTATGTTTAAAGTCAGATATAATGAAGTAAAATCCAATTCTGAATTTTTAAATAGAGAAGATAATAAGGAAGCAGATTTCACACCATTTCTTTGTGTTGTCCTGCTTATGTGTTTGTTTGACTCAGGTCACTGACTTTGGACTTTCTGTGCAAAAATGTGGAGTTGGCTGTGCTAACATGCTACAAGCCACATGTGGGACACCCACCTACATGGGTAACTCACTCACACACCCACACATTCTTTATGGAACATTCTTTTTCACTTGGCCAGCATGCTCTCATTTGCTTGTCGTTTGAATTAGTGTCGGCTGGTCTATTAAATTCTTTGAGTGCTCATTAAAAACAAGAGAAAGAGAAGGGTTGACCTAATTTAAGTGATTTGATTCCATTAGCATTTCAAACAAGACAATGCAGCCTGCATGTGGCACCAAACATCTGCTGCCATGCATCAGTTAGGGTTTGATTGTCTTTCATTATTGATATGTTTTGGCCCTTCTCAGCACCTGAAGTAATCAATGGCCATGAGTACAGCCAGCAGTGTGATGTGTGGAGCATCGGTGTAATCATGTACATGCTGTAAGTACCTCCTGTGTTGTTTATTGTTTGCACACACAACCACAAAGAAGGTACCGGTATACACTGCTTAAATCTGGACATTGTGCCTTTAAACAGACAATCCATGCACCAAGCAATTGAAAAATGTACAAATATTCACAGATAAAATCGCAGACACAAATAGAATGTATGCATATTAACATGCATTTATCCACACATGCGAATACCCTGTTCACAATAATTTAGGGATATTTGAAAAATGTTTAAGAAGCCATTGAAAAATAAGTATTATATTCTTTGTCCTTAAAGAAAATCTTGGGAAAAACAAATTAAAAGTCAAAGGAAGCTGTTTGATTATGCAAATGAGATGCAAACTCACTTATCGTAATTGAGTAGCAAGATACCTATTCCTGAGGATCAACAGAATCATATTAAACTGGACGAGAGTGCCCTACATTGACTGTTTAGTAGGGTGTATGGTCACCCAAGACAAATACACAGTTAGAGTTATATTGAACCTCTAGGTCACCCAAGGGTTTCTACATTCAGGCAATTTTTCCTTACCACTGTCACCCTAGGCTTGCTCAGTTTGGGATGAACCTTTTAATATATTGTAATTTTGTAAAGCTGCTTTGAAACAATGCACCTTTGTTAAAAGTGCTATAGAAACAATTTTGACATCAGATTATCCTCTTCATATTAATTTTAAATATCCCCTAATTTTTGTGAGCAGTGTATATGCATAAATGCAATTGGTAGTTATTGGACCAGATCAGAATTTAGTAAAACATAGTACTGTGCAAAATTCTTAGGCATTTTAACAGCCAGGAGCAATTTGGGGATAAACAATGATTATTTCAGCACAATGGAGCACCATGTCACACGGCAAAAGTGATAAAGTGCCTTGGTGAATAAAACATTGAAGTTTTGGGCCCATGGCCAGGAAACTCTCCAGATCTGAATCCCATTAAGAACCTGTGGACTATACATAAAAGGGTGGACCAACAAAAACCAAGAAACTGCAATCAACTCCAAGCACTAATTAGGCAAAAATGAGTTGCTCAGAAGCTGATATCCCGCTGAGGTGAATTGCAAAAGTCTTAACAAAGAAGGGTAACACTGTGAATATTAAGACAGGCCACCTATCCAGCATAAATGTACAAAAGAAGATTGGATTGCGATACAAGAATGCTGGTAGGATCAAAATTTGGCATAAGCCACTTGATGGACTCATGGATCATGTCCATTCTTTTATTACCACAGAGTATCCACCTTCCTATGGCTACTTCCAGCAGGAGAGTGCCACGTCACAATTCACAAGTGGTTTTTTGAACATGACAATAAATTCACTCTACTTAAATATGACAGTATGTACATCTATACACACATATACTGCTTACAAAAATTTGGGGATATTGGATATTTTATTTTGAAAGATCCTCTAATGTTTGTGAGCAGTATATATCTTAAAAAGTTGAAGGTATATAAAATATAAAGTTTCTTACATTTACTTTGAAGTTTCATTCTTCGCAGATAGTATGAACCTGAAATATTTTATGTTTTGTCTGGTCAACTTCATTTCATTTGTTAATAAGCATCCATTCCTGTATTTCAGGCCTGCAGTCCATTCCAAAAAGAATTTAGGACGGGGGCAGAAAAGTGGGGATGAAAAGGACCATCTATAATATTATCAGCAAAAAGTCTAAAAGTGAGGGTCTTTCATAGAATGGGGTTGGGTCAGTGAGTCTGGGTCAGTCTGGCTCAATCAGGGCCTTCCATGATCCAAAAATGTTAGACCTAAACAAGCTTTCTAAAAAAACACACATGAGCTGGGTTTGGTATAAAAGGAAGTTGGTTAAACAGAAAAGGACTTCCCCACTTGTAAGATGTGTAACGCTGTGGAGCTTATCCCCTTTAAATGCCATCGTAACCTATCACAGGTTATATGGTGTAATCGACTGTCAAAGTAAAAGGAGAAATAAAACTGTCAGCCTTTGCTAAGAAGCCAAAGGGTCATGCTTGTGGTCACACTATTCCTTCCAGACAGTGCAAGAAAACGATAGAATGATCCAGTGACAGCATTGGTTTACGGTGAGATGAGCTAAACAAGGGAACCTTTGGAGGGATTCTCGTTCATAGAGTTCTTCAGTATTCTTCAGTTCTGTCAAATAATATAGGCAATGACTATTTTTCCAAGGCTGGCAATAATTCTATAGTTGACTTTACATACTGACACACAAACACTTAATGATTACTACATTAATTTATTAATCATAAAATGCTCACAAAATACATTCTATAAAATTCTAAATTTAAATATCACAAATAATTATAGCTTTCTTGTCTTTATTGAGCACATAGATTAATTATTTATAGCTCAGGCTGGAAGGAACGAGAGCCCATGTATAATGTAAGTTGTAGTTATGATTTTTGTCTTTTACAGCTTTTGTATTCATTGTTAAATTTACATTATTTAGTAGACACCCATATACACTGATACAGTATTACAATATATAATCCAAGCATTTGTGATTAAGGGGCTTGTTCAAGGGCCCAGCAGTGACAGTTTACCAGTCAGTACTTGAACCCCGCACAATCCTCTGTGATGTGATATATTATAATATAAATTCATGTAGAAATTCTGGTAATTCCTTTTCAAGCATCTGAGCATATACAATATACATGGTATCAAGCTGTGCTGATCTTATGAGACTGACTGACTACCCTTTTTGCAGACTATGTGGAGAACCTCCATTCAGATCCAGCTCTGAGGAACATCTTTTTGAACTGATCAAGAAGGGAGAGCTCAACTTCTCGGGTCTTATGTGGCAAACCATTAGTGAGGCAGGTTAGAAATTTACAGTCTGTCTCTATCTGTATCTGCCTTCTCAGTGTATCTTTGTGATTGCCACATTCTTTGTTTCTTTCACAGCCACAAAAGTGCTCCGCTGTTTGCTAAAAGTTGATCCAGCGCATCGCTTTACAGCAAATGAGCTATTGAATAACTCTTGGATCACAGTAAGACCATCTGTCCTATTACTTACTTCAAAAATAAACATAGTCTTTCAATCACAGTAGGTTACTCTGTGCACTTAGTTTCACTATACCAATTCAATTCAATTTTATTTATATAGCGCTTTTTACAACGTAACATTGTCTCGAAGCAGCTTTACAGTAATACATTATCTTAAAAGGCCAGTCCCAAGTTGAGCAAGCCTAGGGCCACAGTGGCAAGGAAAAAAACCCTAAAATGGTAGGAAGAAACCTCGGAAGAACCAAGACTCAACAGGGGATTAATCCTCCATGGGCGGCCTAGATGTTAATTAAATAAATACTAAATGTATATTTAATTATAGCAAAATAAGTTTAAAATAAATAACAAATTATTAATAAAATTTCAACTAGTAATAGAAAAATTATGAAATAATCTAAATTATAAAACAAAATTGATGTAGCATTGTGCAGCATGAAAACTCCGGCAGCACTAACTATAGCAGCATAACTAAGGGGAGGGAACCAGAATTTAACACAGCCAAGAGGCTAAATCTAAGTAAAAGCCTGAGTAAATAAGAATGTCTTTAGCCTAGACTTAAAGGTTTGGAGAGTGTCTGAATCTCTGACTGAAGTGGGAAGTTTATTCCATAGCTGGGGGGGGGTGTGAAATATGAGAAAGCTTTTCCCCCTGCAGTGACTTTTTAAATTCTAGGTACGGAAGGAAGTCCTGCTCCCTGTGAGCAAAGTAGTCGAGCTGGATTGTAAGATTGTAAGAGTTCACTCAGATAATGTGGGGCCAGACCATGTAGAGCTTTTGTAGAGATATTTCATGTTTTGTCTGGTCGACTTCATTTCTCTTGTTATTAAAGATCCATTATTGCGTTTCAGGCCTGCAAGACATTCCAAAAAAAGTTGAATGGTGGCAATTTAATGCTATATCCCCAGATCCGAAAAATGTGGAACGGTATGGAAAATGCAAATATAAAAAAACTCAGAGCTCCTCACATTTACTTTGATTTGTATTTAATTACAAAGAGATTGGAATTAGTATTGGACTGGCCTGCCTGCAGTAGAGTCATAGAGAATATGTGTGGATATTTTTTTTTGTGATGCATATTTTTTATTAACTTTGTACAATGCCCAAAACAAGCTCAGAATATAGGTCATAAAGGTTATCACACATAATAACAATAACAGATGCCTAAGATGTAAAAAAGAAATTAATAACAATTAAAGAGGATTAACAATTAAAGATCAGTGGTGAGCTACTTATGATCCGGACATGCACATACAAACATATATACATTACTGGGTAAGACAAAACATTAATGAAGTTCTGATAAATAAACTAGACATATTGACCCATAGTAGGTATTATACTACCGTTACGTTCTCAGCAATTTCAACAACTTCTTCTCGATACAAAACCATGGTGTAATTGTTTCCGATTTAGCCCTGTTAATTCTAGCCATTGTAAGTTCCAAAAGAGTAATGTAATGAAAATAGTTAGTCCACAGGGTATGTGCGGGTACGTGGGGTTCAAACCACAATTTTAGTATTGTCTTTTTGGCTGCTGTAAGTCCGGCCAAGAAGATTTGCTTTTAATGAGAAGGCAAAGGATCCATAGAATCATTCATTAAAAGAAACAACTTCGGGTCTTTCCGGACAGACCGTTCCAGAAGAATAGAGAGGTTATTGCATACAAATGAGCAGAAAGTATCTAATGTGTGGATAAATTTGAAACAAAAAACACAACAATGATGACCCCGTACTGATGCACATCTTAAGATGGATAAATGGGACAAAATTTATGCCTGTACCAAAATGTCTGTTAAATGTGGAGAAAAGGAACAGCAAAATTTCAATGTGGTAAATGCTGTACCGTCCCAACTATTGTGAAATATCTTGTAGGCCTGAAATGAAGGATTGGGTGTTTATTAATAAATAAGATGAAGTTTCCCAGACAAAACAAAATGAAATTTCTCAGATTCATTCTGCCTGAAATGAAATCAAATTCAAAGTAAATGTAAGAAACCCATGGCAGTCTATGTCCATCAGTTTCATCTTTCAGCCACCACTGAAGCACTGTATTCTTCAATACACATGCACATTTAGCTAATCCTTCACACTCATACAGCCAAAATGTAAACGCATCACTTTGAAAATCATTAACGTGTGATTTGCGACCTATTTTCCACATATTTTCAATATTGCAAACCAAAGTGTATTTTTTTTTTCAGATTGATCCCTCATGGACCCAGTGTTTTGATCAGAACCTGTTTGTCGGAACTGAAATAAAAGAAATCTACAAAGAATTATCCAAAAGTATTACAACTGATTACTTGAGCTTTGTCGAGGTCAGTAATTGCTCGAGGTGGAATGCGATTTGTATAACTTGTATTAAATATTATATAGATAATATGTGAAGATTTAAATGTTTGTTTGTCGATTCGTTTATTTGCTTTATTTAATATCGCTATCGGCATCAGTGGCATACTCAAGGTTACATCTATACACAAGGTTATATCAGAACTAGTATATGCACACAAGTCAGTGGCAATTTTGAGTAATCAATTAACATAACATGCATATCTTTGGACTGTGGGAAGAAACCGGAGTACCCGGAGTAAACCCATGCATACATGGGGAGGACATGCAGACCCTACACTGAAAGGAACCAGGCTGCTCCACACTGGGATCGAACCCAGGACCTTCTGGCGATGCTACCCACCGAGCCGCCCAAGATTTAACTGTGCCAACAAGCACAACAACTTTGCAACAAGCAGAATGTTAATTGTCTGTACTGGGAGCATAAATACGTTTGAATCAACCAAGTTTGACTAAAAGAAGGCAGTAAATGTATTCATTTAGATGCATAGAGATTAACAAGACATGTTTAGAGGGCAGCGCTGAGTAATGCTGGCGTAAGCTATATGTTAGCTGTGTTTATTAGTTAATTATGTATTTGTGGCAAGTTTTTGGGTACATGCGCATGCAGTGTGTCATTCTGACAGCAATCAGTATTAGCTGCTAAAAAATTATGGCTAGTATGCAAGAAAGCTATTGTGGTTGTGATTCACCTACTAACTCAAGTCAGTCGATTTAGGCTTGTACTTTGTTTTCAGTGAACAGACTATTACGTTGTTAATCACTACTTATATGACAACTTAATCCTCAACCAAAGTTTCATGATTGCGACAGGCCTATTTGGCAGTATTTAGCATTTTGTGTTTTGTTTTAAAATAAGGACCCTTTGATGGAACCTGCTATGAGTAATGCTGACTTACTGGCAGGCTTAAAGAGACATAATGAAAAGAAGCTGAGGAACACCTCACTTTGTGTGCCTGATGATCATGGAAAATCTCACAGGTTATTGCCTAGCATTTTTCAAAACATATTATAAAGTAAGTCTCACATTACATCCACACACCATACTGTATCCTTTATATATTCTGGTGAAGTATACTCATTGACAATAACAAACACCTACATATAATTTACAGATTGTTGCAAAACTCAGCATGTCGTTACAGTAAATTTGGTAAAAGTTAGTTGTTTGATTAAACACTGGGACTTAACACAAGAGGGCATAAAAGTACTTCCCCTTTGTTTACAAAAATGTTCTCAGAAGCTACTTTCTATGTAGTGTACCTCTTGGTAAGAGATCACTGACTGCTAGGCATGCTAGGATCTCATCATTGGACTTGTTGGAGAGAAGCAGTAAGGGCATTTTGATGAATTGCCCACCATCTAGGCCATTGTGACCTGTTAGGAGATGTCGTGTTTCATTAAGGGCATGCACACATGGCAAACAGGCTCTGGAAAGCCCAGACAGACCAACAGTAGAGAGTATTGTTTAATTCACCAACAATCACGAGCAGTTCCCACAGTTTGTTGTCCATTATCCAGACACAGGTGGCACCTTCACTACACACGCCTGCTTCTGTCCAGACTTCCAGGTGTTTAGCAGAACAAAATTGTCATGGTGTCCATTGCTTGCCCTGCCCATTGACAGCCAGCCACCATCACCTTTGTTTTCAGTGGTGTCAAAAAAAGAAAACTGCACTGCTACAGAGTGGAAAGAATCCAGGTTCTGTTTGGGATCCAATGATATCCGGGTTCAAGTATGTAGGCCTTGTGGTGAGCTCTTCAATCCTGAACACACTGCTCCAACTGCTGGTGTGATGATCAGCAAAGCCATCCCATACAACAATCGATCATCCCTAGTAGTGATATGAGGGACACTAACAAATCAGCGGTGTGTGCAGAACATCCTGCATCCATGTGTTTTGCCTCTCATGGCAGGGCTTCCACCTTGCATTTTTCAGCAGGATAATGCTCACCAGCATTATCAGCAAGGGTTTCCTAGGAATGTCCTCACTTGAGTGCAGCAATTCTGTTCAACTTTTTATAACCCAAAAGTAGCCTCTGAGACCCCCTTTATAGAGCAGCACTTTTATGCCCTCTTGTGGCAAGACCCAGGGTATAATCAGACCACACCTGTATTTGTTTACCTGCCTGTGACCTAACCAACATTTGCAGTAATTATGGTTCTTTAATTTTTTGTCAGTGAGGTTATTAGCATAGTTGTAAAGACCCCTTTATGTGGCACCTAACATACCTTTATTTTAATGGAAGCAGGAAGAGGATGGAGGTTGCAGTGACTCGAAAAAGGCCAACAGATATGACATCACATGCCTATGCTACAGGGTACCAGTGGTGGAAGTCTAACATAACAGTGGATGATTATCTCAACTACATTTCGAACCAGGTGTTTTTTATAGCAATTTCGGAGAATACTGGTAAAATCAACCATTTTGTTGATTTTCCAATGGAAACGTTTATAGTGAAATACATTTAAATATGACATAATTCTGTAAATATTAACGTACAACTGTTTATCTGTTTATGAATATCCAGACAAATCACAACATGCTGTATACACATAAGGTATTCAGTCAGTCAATATTAAGTGCCAGCCAGTTACATTCACAAAAAAAAGGTTTTCGAAATGATCTACAACACAATGTATAGATACTCAGCATGCAAAACATAATACTGTAAAAAACAAGTTCTTACTAAATTCCAGTCAACGTTTGAAGAACTTATTCAGTGTGATCTGACCCGTTCTCTTGATGGACTGCACTTGAACAAAATCAAGAAAGTGGTGGGTGTGTTCACCTCCCGCTCTTGTCAACACAACTTTTCGGATTTCCTGACCTTTGATAAAAGCATAAATTCCCCGGGGATCCCAAAAATCCTCCCATATCTGAAATCTGAAATCCCAAATCTTGCTGATCCGCTTTGTGTCCGCTCTAAGTGGCGACTTGTGGCTTCTTTTTCTTATTTGCTCTCACATTCTTTGGTCTGATTAAATGGAATTTAGGTCCAAATAAGCGAATAACATTACACGTATATAATAGGATTTGTTTCAGTACTTTAGGATTCAGTCCGAATAAGCGGCTGGTTCCATTAACTGGTGATCCAATTTACCGGATTCCACTGTATATCATACTTAAGTTTGTTTCCCGCAAAGGTTTCAATAACCTTAGACCTGAGAACCTGAGATCAACAAATTCATAAGACTCTATGAGAGTGTTTTCTTTTTGTAACAATTACTTTTAGTGTTTTTTGAGACTACTCACCCCATTTTCCTCTCCATTGTATTGATCACGTCTTTGTTTTATAATTTGTCATCTACCTTATTTTGTCATTAATATTGCTTTCTAGTTGTCCTGTTAAATACAACATTTCTGTCATGCTGTCATGTGTCCATCTAAATTGATTTTTTTTACATGTGAAGGAGTCAGATTACCTGTCTGTGGTGTTTCACTTATATGACAGTGATAGCAGCGATGAGGACAGTGAGAGCAAGAGGATACTGCAAGCGGAGAGAGAGAACAGGTTATTTAAAGACTAGAGAAGATATGTTGGTACATTAGGACCAACATTAAGCCATGTACAACCAATAGAAATGCTTTTACTATGTAAGTCTATGGTCCTTTATGCTCATTTCCCAATTTGTTTCTTGTTGTGGTATCCTCTCGCAGAAAGCAGCAAGAAAAGATGAATGAACTGAAGAGACAGAAGCAGGTTTATGTACCTGGACTCTGGAATGTCAACACGGTGCTGATGGGAGGTCTGTGGACAGAGCCGATGCCTGACAGTAAGTTATTTTTAGAGCTGCTGCAGCTTAACAAATACATTAAAATAATAAATAAATAAATAAATACATTTTCAATATACTCTAATACATATCAAGACATTATATAAGCTGACTGTTTGCATGCGGTCAGATGAAACATTACAGGTGCAATTGTGGTATGTTTTTGATACAGTTTTTGTGTGTGATACTTTTTTTTTTTGTGTAAAATGCATTGTTATTTTACTTTATTCATGGATTTTGTTTGTAGGCAGTGTTACTTGTTGCTAAATTAATACAGGCATATGCAGGTTAACCACCACATTACTTGTGAAACAGGTTGTTAACTGAAATGGACATTACCATAGTCACATAGTCTTTTATGCTACTGTAATGTAAGTATAAAAGTATTTTCACAAGAAAACTGTATGAAAACATACATAACTGCATCAGCGATACCAAAACACAACTGGAAGCCTAAACTGTTATACATAGACTAAACCTTTTGTAATTCTTGGAAATTTACAGTAAACGTGAAAAATACAGTGATGTACTGTTACGGCCCGTTGTAGGGAAAGCTACAATACTTATGATGGTATGATGGACCTGCTACTTTTGCTTGATAGATCCCAAAATTGCATAATTTTTGCATAATAATAATAAAATAATAATAATATATAATAATTGCATAATAATTGAATAAATCTGAAGCAGTTCATACAGTTATAGGTTAGAGAGAATATATAGTTATGTGGGGACAAACAAAGCAGTACTACTTATAACTGGACAGGCACATACCCTTATGAATGCCATTAACTGCTTGCTACAAAGAAGCAGCATAAAGTCATAGACACAGACACAGGTAACCTACACAAAAAGTCTCTAAACACATCAACCAAGCTAGAAAAGTCTACCAGTAGAGAGTTGCTTACTCAAACACTCACACACAGGGAAGATAGACTTCTTCTATTAACCTCCAACCTCTGCTTGTGAACACACAGCATCGATTGGTTGATTTTGGTGACTGTGGCTGTTTACAACCGCTACGTACGGTTAAAAGACAGATTTTCGTTTCCTAACTAATTATAATTGTTAAGACCTCAAGTCATTAAAGCAAACATGCGTTTATCAGATGGTCGTTAAATGGCCCTTACAGTTCATATTGTAAAATGGGACACTCGGAAAACTATTGTACCAGTATTGTTACTGACTACAGTGTGTAGCGTTAAGTCTTTAACCTTAACTTGTGTGTTTCAGATGTGGAGAAACTTGATGTAGAAAATCCACAGATGGTAAGTTACCTTTGTACTACAACTGATGGAACTTTTAACCCAGCACAGCCTAAAATGTATCTTAATATTCATCCAATGGAATAAACACAATTTAACAAATTAGGTTAAACTGAGGAGAAATAAATGGCTTGATCGTTAAAGTGTCTATGTTGGACGCGCTTTTTTACAAACAACTGTACATATGCTTGTCCATGATGTTGATGTTGATGATCAAAGAGTTGCATCAAAAACATGATGCAAAAACGAACCGGTTATGTGATGCTGCTGGAAAATAAAACTATGAGCCGTGCGAGTGGTAAAAACCGCATGACCTTCTACCCCATACCCCCCTAATTACCTATAATTAATAAATATATGTGATATAAACCTATGTGAGTCCTACAATTGTAGTCCTGTGTTTAAAGAAAAAAACACACACAGCTAATAAAGGTTAGTGTGTCTAGTCAAATTGCACGATCATGCTTTTCCACAAATGCTTTTCCACTTATTAGAATGAATCTATGTGTGCAGTGTGTATAACTTACAGTCACATTGTTACTGTTTACAGAGAGGAGTGGAAAACTATGTCATGCCTGTAGCAGAACCTGTGAAAAGAATGCAGTCCAGGCTACAGAGGGTCTGGGATGTACTTGCTCTCTCTGAGACAGAGAGGTTGGACATGGCCATTAAATACAGCTCTCAAGCACACAGTGACCAGCTGGAAAAGGTAGAAACTCTTACAAGGTCTGCACTATTAGAATTATAGTTTCTGTTTTTGACATTGTTTTGTTACAATCTACTATTGAAATTAACTTAATTGTTCACACTGCAGAGACGGTGCTTAACTAGTGACACAGGACAACCTCAAATCAGAAAAAGTTAACCCATCTCGCCCCGAAGCTGTGCGTAGAATAGATTTCCCAAACAACAGTGGCAAAAGGAAAAAAAAGCTGTTTGAAATCACATGTTGCAAGTTTGCATGTTGCCGACATGATGGATAAAATAAGTTACAGTTAAAAAGTACCTCTGAGTGGAAATCAAAGCCCAGGTGTCAATCTAACTGAGAAATTTTGGCAAGATTTGAACATTTCTCTTCGTAACCGGTCTCCAACCAATCCGACAGAGCACAAACACGGGGTAAGGCACTGTAAACTTAACAAAGATAATATTCTGAAGAGATGTGTGTGTTTGTGTTTATTCTTAGGCAACAGCAGCGTGGGAGCGGGCTGCTCAGCTTATTCAGCAAAGGGAATTGCTGCTGTCTGAGCTGGAGAAGTTTGAAAGAAAGGCTTCTGACCCTAAAAGGTTCTTCCAACAAGGTAATAAGTTTATTTTTTCAAAAATGGTAACTAACATTTTTACCTGATTAAATAATGACTTTTTGTTTAAAATGTGGAATTTTTATGTAAATGCAATAATGAGACCAAAATGCCATGCAAAGTCTTGCCAATGAATTCTAATAAACTGTCTCTGAGATTCAGATAGAGAGGGTGTATAGTATTATGCCAGTTTGGAGGATTTTGGATAATTTTTTAACTCTAAGGTTTTGGAAGGTCAAAGAAAGATGAACTATGTCTTATACATGTATGTCAGGTGGTGGACAAATTGGCTGTGTAGTTGGCCAAATCACAAAACATTTAGAAGGAACTAGATACTGGTTATGTAACCCCTTTATATAAAATGTATATATATATATATATATACTAAAGACGTGCCACCAGGACGGGACCCCGGTGTC
>JAUZST010007913.1:0-13878 GCA_034779995.1 Parotocinclus haroldoi | reverse complement strand
TAGGTAGCTCAAGATAAAATGCTGTGTGAGATTAAACCATAGAGATAATGCAGCAGAATGATACATGATAAAAGTTGGCAAATTGTAACTGCAACCGCCAGAGTCTTTCAACCAGAGCTTTAGCTTGCTCCTGTTGGCAGTTCAGAGATCCACAGAGCTTCACATCACAGCATACAAGTGATAACACTGGCTAAAATACTGATTCCTGTAACAGGAAAATGTGTTTGCTCTCCTTTGTGCCAAACAGTACAAAAGCCACAGCACAGAGATGACAGCACAGATCTGATCATTTTCCTTCATGTTTTTATCTGTGTATTGTGTTAATCTGTTCCTATCTGTCCCCTGTCCTAGTCTTTTATCTGGATAACAAAGTCAACACTTGACAGCTATCTCCTTCTTTCAGTCTGTGTCAGGTTTCTGCACTGTTAGGCCCCCCAGGACGGTCTTGAGCCCTTGCCCATTTGGCCTCAGTCTGTAAAAGTGCCCCTTTGGCTGCCCTGTATAATAATTGCATTTCATATGGTCTTTGGGTGGCTAACAGAGCAAAACGTGTACATCTTCAATGCAGTTGTGAAATCTGCAAAAAAAAATTCATTCACAGCTGTGCTGGTGTTCTAGCATCATGTTTTGGTGTGGCACAGCTCATCACTGACCAAGCATTTTAGTGGATTAGCCTGGCTTGGGTTATCATCAGCCTTATCATCACGCTTGGGCACCCTCTTTATAAGTCCTATTAATATTTCATATCAGCTACACTCATACATGCAGCAGCATTCAAAAGTTAATTGCACATCACTGAGACATACATGTTACCACATGCCCTTCGCTGTAAGAAAACAGGATTTAGGATCATACATTGGCACCCTTTTTCTCGACCACCTGGAACTCAAGGAATTTGGTTGTTGGTGCATTTGGATAAGAAAAAAAAATGTTGTTTGCTTTTCTTTCTCGTTTTTCGATACACTTGCTTAAACTTGTATGAGTCGAGACACACAATTCGTTTCAGTTGAAACTCGATTCATGAATTCATGATTCAGTAAACAGTGATTCAGTGAATATCTCTTGCTCAGTGAAGACATCTGGTATTTGTATCGTGTTTTTCTTTATTTTTTACATCTAAAGTATTATATTTTAGTATAAATAAGTCCCCATGGGTCCTAAAAGGTTTGTAAGGAGAGCCAACTTAAAAAAAAACAGGAATTAAATCCTCCAGAACACATGCTGTATTTAGCATTAGCAGCTACGCTTATTTGTTTTGCTTTAACTTTCACTTTCAATCCATTACTCACTAAATTACACGAGTGTTTTCAAGGAATCATAATAATTAACTGCTTAGTATTCCCAGGTGGATACTTGTCTTACCTGTATTTATATAAACATAATTACCTATAATACATCAATTGACATATATGTAACCCAAATCTGATAAAGTTTGACGATACGGAAAATGCAAATAAATGCATTTTCATTTATTTTAACTTGTAATATATTATATTTCATGTTGTGTCTGGGCGGAATAAACTTCAGACCTGCAACACATTCAAAAAAAAAAAAACAAAAGAAAGAAAAAGTTAGGAATGTTGTGATGTTGCTTAAAAACACTTTAAGGATGCTTTTTCACCAAGGATACCAAATAATCAGGAGTTTCAGGTGTGTTCAATTTGTCCTATTCTTTCTGCAAACATGTCTTAAGGTTTGTAACAGTAAAGGTGTCTCATTGTCACATTTTGTCACAGAATTCTCAACAAATTCTCTATTGTGGACAAGACAGAAGTCATTTTTTCCCTTGAGTCCCTGCTCCCAAAATGTCTGTTCTGTTGTTTGGTCTGTGCAAAGTTCCTTCAAAGCCAAAGGGCCACATAAGATGAGAAGTTCAAATATATTATGGTGTCACTGATCTGTAGGACCAAAATGCAAACTAAAAATCACTGAGTAACCAAAGCTACTTCTAGGAAGTTCTACTGTGTCTGTATTTTTGGCAGCTTTATAGCTACGTAGCTAGTTAATATACGATGCATAATTCAAGCCAAATGCAGCCAGACAGCTATTAACATTAATGAGATACTCACAGGAGCTCATGAACACACTTGCTGCATATTCAGCCTTTAACACACTGTAGCTTTAACTTCAAATGCTGACCAACCTTAGCCTGAAGATTCCAAAGTTGTCACTGGCGACTTGGTAGCTTGTTTGATCACACTTACATTCAGCCATTTGAGCAGATGCTTTTAGGCAGAGCGACTTACAATTGATTCAGTCTTACAATCCATGCAGTTGTGGGTGAAGGTCCTTGCTCATGGACCCAACAGTGGTATCTTGACAGAGGTGAGATCTCTGGAACTTCAAGCCCACAGTCTTGCACATTAACTTCTTCATTACTACAGTCCCAAATTAAATAACAAGAGTGTTACCACCCACCTATAACAGTGAAATAAAATGTACATTTTCAATTTAAGATCTTTCCATTGTGTAAATAACGTTAAACCACTGACCTTTCATTGCACATCTCAAACTAAATATCTTGAAGTATACTGTATAATAACAAAAAACAGCCTTTGTAATTGTGCCTTTAACAAAGAACCCCTAGAGCAACTTGCTCGCTTGAAAGAACATATGAAGGATGTGAATGTGTTGAGTAAAAACTGTGTGAAGTTACTTTAGCTTTCTCTACATCAGATGCAATAGATCGACCCACAGAGAAAGGAGATTACAGCCAAGCTGCCCAGTTTATAGACAGCGCAGATGTGGAGCCTGTCATAACAACAACCCGAAGTACCCCCACACTGACCCGAAACAAAAATCAATACCTCACTGCTGCCTTCACAAAGTCAATCAATCATTTTACAACCCGGATGGCTTACCAATCAGTACACCCCTTAATCTGCCATCTGAAAGTACACGTCACTGACAGAATCTTGATGGCATGACCTGATATTTACGTCGCGTAGAGATCAATGACCTGCTGCATGCTCCAAGAGAGTAGATGCAAAACACAAGTGCAGGTTGAGACCAAATTCCCAGCATGACATTGAGTGAGCCCAGTGCTCTCCTTTAAGACTCTTGTTGCTCTTATGCTCTAGTTCCATTAGTGCTACAGTCCACACATGCACACTTTTACATTAATACTACTATATTACAAACCCGACTCCAAAAAAAGTTGGGACAAAGTACAAACTGTAAATAAAAACGGAATGCAATAATTTGCGAATCTCAAAAACGGATATTGTATTCCAAATAGAACATAGAGAACATAACAAATGTCAAAAGTGAGAAATGACATGCTGAATATTGGCTCATTTGAAATTTCATGACAGCAACATATGTCAAAAAAGTTGGGACGGGGCAATAAGAGGATGGAAAACAGCTGGAGGACCAAACTGCAACTCATTAGGTCAATTGGATATAGGTCATTAACATGACTGGGTATTAAAAGAGCATCTTGGAGTGACAACGGCTCTCAGAAATAAAGATAGGAAGAGGATCACCAATCCCCCTATATATCAGAAAGACGTTCGACAGACGCAGGGTGCCTCCGAAGCGCCGGGGGGCGAGCGTGAGCTCAAAAGCGCACAATAGGTGCGGGAGGAAGGCTGCCTGGGGCAGCGTCCCGAATCGGATGACAAAGTGCGTCTGGGACGACCTGGGACGGCGACCTGACAAAAATATGGAATTTTGAAACTTTCACATCATTGCATTCCGTTTTTATTTACAGTTTGTACTTTGTCCCAACTTTTTTGGAATCGGGTTTGTAATTACACTTAATAAATCCACTAAATTCTCAGAAGTCACCCATGATTAAATTAATCACATTTTCAGGCATTAAAATGTCACATTTCTCTTGTGGTTGAAGGTCTTCACTGTTTGTTCCGATCAAATAATTCGCTACAGAAATCATAGACTATGGCAGTAATGATGGTAATGTTATGGATGATAATGTGTTGTTAAAAAAATATGAGTACCAGTATGAGGAGCTCCCACAGTTTCTTTTCCCAACATCCATATATAGGTAAAGCAGGATAGTCACAACACAATCCTGTATCTGTCTGGACCACTTTCAGGCACTAACAGAAGGAAATTTGTTTGTCACAGTGCTCATTATGGGCCCTGCCATTGACAGCCAACATCACCTTCATGAGCGACTCACTAATGAGTCACACCTTAGCTCTTGTGATCCTATTGAACCATATCATGACAATTGGGATGAACCCTACTTGGGGTGACAACCCCCTAGGATTAAATACCTGGGACGCCGCATGTATTCAGAACTGAAGAAGCTTTTCAGTTGAGAGGTGAAATGTCTTCAAGAACCAAAAAGTTCTGTTGTTTTCTATTCAACACTTACGTTTACTATGGTCATGATGTACCTATGAACCTCTCTATCCCTAGAGAACCGACACAGACAAAGTTTTAATGTAAATCTTAAAAAGAATGAAATCATAATGAAGTTTGCTAATGTAATAATTGCATTTTAATATCTATGCTATTTATTTTGTAAGTATTTTATGTTAGGGTTCCTACCTTTTCCCCGGGAAGCTGCCTTGTTGATTGTCTTTACTGAGCAATCGGTGAGGCGGTTTATGTCCAGCGTTTAGGAGCTGCCTTGCTGATTCTCTTTTCATGGCGATCGGTGAGGCGGTTTATATTTAGAGTTTAATTTATGACCTGATGGCGAACACCTGCTTCTTTTCCTATTTAAGAGGGAGTTTTAGCGTTGTTCGCTGCCAGGTCATTGAACTCGCTGCACACCCGACCACCAGTGCGCAAACGCAAATACGCTGTTCGTTAGTTCCATCCTTGCGTTCAGTTGGTAACATCCAGGGGTGTTTAGAGCTGAAGGATGTGTACGAGGGAAACCTCAGAGGTATTTAGCCTTTTTAGGGGTTTCCCCGTTCTGTGCCAGCCCAGCTCTTATCGAGCCTCACTTCAGCCGGCTGCGCGCCTCCATTTGAGACGCGCCCTGGCTCCTCTTCTTCGTGTGCTACTGCATGCTCGAGCTCATGCTCCCAGAGCTCGGGAGCATCCCAAATCGGCGCCCTTTCTCGTGCTACAAGAGTGTGCAAGATCTGGCTTCAGAGTCCCCCCGTGCCTCGCAATTTGGGAGATGTCGCAAATCGGCACCTCATCGTGCTTGAGGCACGTTCGCTCACAGTCCTGTATGGACTCCGCCGCTTCATTCCCGGGCCGCTGAAGGTGCTCAGGAGTCGCGTCTGGTAGGGATTGCACCCTGGACCAGCGGCTCATGAAGCCCGCATCCTGGGTCCGTGGCCGGAGGGCTCATCTCCGGACCCTGGCCGCCATATGCCTCTATAGGGTCATTATCAGTGCCAAACCCAATATCCTGCCGTAAAGGGCAGCCCCCTGGCATTCACCGCAGTCATTTGCGCATTGCTCCCTTTGGGATGCAACTCAGCGGCGAGCCCTTTTTTCTTTTTTTGTTTTCTTGGGTTAGAGAGCCTTTTGCTCCTTTTTCCCTATTTTAGTTTGGTTATATATTATTTACACACTATTATTATATGCCGTGGGATTCCTTGGTCCCGCATACGTGGGTCTTACCACATACCGTAACATTTCGAACATTAAAAACAAAGAATATCACAACTAAAGAATCACACATTTAATTTCAATCAGAATTATTAAACTACCCTCACATTAAAAGTTGTTAAGATAGTGTGTATAGATTTAAATGAAAACATACAAGACAACATGCCTTCATCAGTTCGCCATGATGACGTCTAATACGCTTTTTTGCTAAGTGCTTTCAACCTTCTGACACCTCTCATGGACTTTTTACCCATTCTTCTTATCAAATAACCTCCAGTTTTTTGATGGCTTCCACCCTGAAATATTTCCTTTAAATTTCACCAAGTATTTTCTATGGAATTTAAATTTGGAGACTGAGAGGACTCCAGAACATTCCGTTATTAAAAGATTCCTTGAGCAAGCTTTGGTTGACTTTGAAGTGTGCTTAGGATCACTGTCTTGCTGGACAGTCCAGTTATCACCAACTTTCAAGTTCACAATCAATGGTGTAGCATTCTTCCTCAGAATGGTTTGACATTTCTGTGAATCCAAGATGTCAGTCACATTAGTCATTATAGAGCAGACATTTTTGTTTATCCATAAAAAATGAAAGCATGTCACAGCATGTGACATCAGTGACCTGTTACATGCTCATGCTAATATGGTGTTTAAAAAATGAATTATACAATGATTTGAAGTATATGCACCATGGGTAATGTAATATCTGTATAATTCCTACAATATACATCCTTTCCATTTTAATTTCTCTTAGAGGTAGCATAATGTCATGCACACAGTCTGTTCAGGTGACCACACCCAGCACATCACAAGCTCATTATCACCGTCATTTTAATTACACACACCTGTCTGTCATCACGCTGTTCACATATATACACCTACTTCTCATTTAGTATTTGCTAAGTCTCATGGCTCTCTACCTCGGCACTAAGCATTTACTCTACAATCCATTGTGTCTCCTTACAAGCTCGCCCTTCCTGATAAATATGATGAAAATACTGATCAATGCAAATTTCTGCTCCAATGCGAGCTCTGTTTCACTCATTCTCCGCCAGATTCAGATACAGCACTCTTGATTTCACTACTTACAGGACCCGCACTGGAATGGGCCACCGCGATTTGGCAGCAACAAGGTCCAGAGGCGAAGGAATATGAGTGCTTCCTAAGCGCTTTTAGAGCTGTTTTCCAGCACTCTTGCAGTGGTATCTTGGCTTCCGAGCAGTTTCTCAATTTACGCCAAGGGAATCGCTCAGCCGCAGAGTATGCACTGCAGTTTCACACTTTAGCAGCTCTAAAGGCCGAACTTGCCGGTTGGGATGCGGGCTTATCTTGGATGAATACATCTCCTTGGCTATCAGGATGGTTCAGCTACTGAGTACCCGCTCCCGCCTCTGCCTCCTTCTAGTAACCATGGAACCTCCACCCACCAATGAACCCATGGAGCTGGGTCAGACACGCTTGTCACCGTTGGTATGTACTGGGTCTCTGCACTTACTGTGGCTCTCAGGACCACCATGGCCCGGATTGGCCTTCTTCAACGCGCGCAAATCCTCCCACATGCGCCGCCTGGGTGAGTACGGTTCATTTTTCGGCCTCCTTAAATATACTGGGCACCCTTACCTCACTCATCGCTCTCTCTTCTACCGATGATCGACTCAGGCGCCCAAGGGAACTTTATTGCTTAACGTCTCGTCATGACTGAGAAGATTCCCTGCACAAACCTTCTGATAAGACGCATATTTACTGCGGCAGATGGACAACCACTGGGTTCAGGGCTGCTCACTCAGGTCACTATTCCTCTGGAGATGTCTACCGGTGCCATCCATGTAGAGACTATTTATTTTCTCCCTGTGGCTGGACTCGCTCATCCAATCATTTTGGGACTCCCGTGGTTACGCCAGCATGAACCCTACTATCACCTGGGTTTTTGTTTCGCTAACTGCTTTCACCTGCTGCCGATCCAGCTCAATTCCCTCCAGCCCTCTAGTCCTGACATCATCCTTCCTCCTAACATGCCTCAGGACTATCTGGACCTCGCTTCAGTTTCAGGGTGTGCCCACAGGCCTTCCCCCCATCGACCCTATGACTGCACCATGGAGCTCCTGGAGGATGCCCAATTACCCAAGGCTCGATCCCAGGCCCGAACCCAGTCGCCTCTTCATCCTGGAGGTAGACACCTCCTCAGTGGGCGTTGGTGCGGTTTTGTCTCAGCGATTAGGTGAGCCCCCTTTTTCTCGCACAAACTCTCGCTAGCCGAGAGGAATTATGACGTGGGTGACAGGGAGCTTTTGGGGCGATTAAATTGGCACTGGAAGAGTGGAGACACTGGCTGGAGGGAGCACTACACCCAGTACTGGTCTATACTGACCATGAGAACTTAGAATACCTGAAGGCGGCAAGACGCCTCACTCCCTGCCAGACGCAATGGGCGCTGTTCTTCACCCGCTTCCACCTTATTCCACCTATTGTCTGGGGGCAAAGTGCCGAAATACCAAACTTGCTGCCTCGAGTCATCCCCAGAGAAGCCAGAAGTCCCACAACCCATTCTCCCAGCTTCATGTTTCCTCAATGCCATCTGCTGGGACTTTGAGGACGAGATAGACAAGGCACTTTCCCAAACCCGCCCACCTCCAGGTTGTCCTCCGGACAGAAAATATGTTCCCCCAGACTTTTGCGATCGGCTTCTCACTTGGGCCCATATCTCCTCTTGCTTGGGACACCCCGGAGAGACCCGTACCCTGCAGCTTCTGGCATCCCGGTTTTGTTGGAGATCAATGCAAGAGGACGTCCATAACTTTGTCACCTTCTGCTCCATCTGTGCTCAATGCAAGACACCTCGCACCCTTCCAGCGGGCCGGCTCAACCCTCTACCTATTCCGCAACGCCATTGGTCACATCTTGTCCTGGATTTTGTGACGGACCTACCTCCTTCCCAAGAATACACTACTGTCCTTTCTATCGTGGATTGGTTTTCCAGGGCTGTCAAGTTTGTGCCACTTCCCAAGCTCCCTACAGCTTCTGAGATGGCAGAGATTATCTTTGAGAAGGTATTTACTACGTTTGGTATCCCTGAGTAGGTTCACACGGACCGAGGTCCTCAGTTTTCCTCCGCTGTATGGGCTTCGTTCCTAGAGAAGCTCGGTATTGCCGTCAGCCTTACCTCAGGTTACCACCCCCAGTCTAATAGACAATGTGAGTGGGTCCACTAGGAACTGGGCAAGTTTCTGCGCCTCTACTGCCACGAGAATCCGGTCAAATGGGCTTGCTTCCTCCCCTGGGCAGAGATGACCCAGAAATCCCTCCAGCACTCCTCAATGGGTCTCACACCTTACTAGTGCATCCTGGGTTTCCAGCCCCCGTTTGTCTCATGGGACCCCATGCCCTCAGATGCCCCGGCAGTGGATGAATGGTTCAGGAGGAGCGAGTCTGTGTGGAGTGAGGTCCAGCACCGCATTTCTTGTGCCATCTGCAGATACCAGGGTCAGGCAGACCGATGTCGGACTAAAGAACAGGTCTTCCAACCAGGGGATAGGAGACTTCAGGGGAGTACTAAACTGTTACCCAAATATGTTGGGCCTTATAAAATAATTAAGCGTCTTAACCCAGTAACACATCGTATAGCTATGCCGTCTCATATGCGCACTCACCCAGTGTTTTATATGTCTCTTCTCAGGCCCTGGGATCCTGGTCCTCTGGCAGACTCTCCACCGGTGGAACCACACCACCTCTGGAGGTTCATGGTGCTCCTGCCTAAACAGTGTGTTGCGTACCGGACTCCCAGAGGCATGGATCGCAGCTCCAATACCTAGTGGACTGGGAGGGTTATGGCCCAGAGGCCTGCTGCTGGATGCCCCTGGATCGGACAGATTTGCGGCCAACTTCGCAAGTCTGCTCCTGTACGCCGACCCAGTGGAGCACGACCCCCCTCAACCAGCACGGACCCTTTTGGGGGGGGGCACTGTCACGCACACAGTCTTTTCAGGCGACCACACTCAGCACACCACACGCTCATTATCACCGTCATTTTAATTACAGACACCTGTCCTTCTTCCTTTTCGACTTTGTTTTCTGCCTAGCCCTTCTGTTTTGTCGCTGTGAGTTTTCCCATTATCAACCTTGGATTATTTTTTGACGCTGTCTTTGCCTATTGCGTTGGACAATAAATGCTGGTAGTTTCTGCATGCTGCATTTGGATTCTCTAGCCTTCTGTTTGCGTGATACATATCTTTTACACAGAAATCAGTATTATGTAACTTAATTGTTAAATTGATATTGTATATTGATAACACTGTGGTTTATTTTTAACACTTGATTCTTATCTGTAGTTACAGCTACAACTCTCTATTCACAGCTACTGCTTTTTTTCTATAACCACACCATTTATTTCTCTCTGTATAACACAGTGTATTGATTGGCTGACAAATACTTTTGCACAGATTGCTCATGATGTACAATTCCTACAGTTGCTCTATTTTATGCATACTAAAGACTACATTGGATTATCTGGATAATTCACAAATCTCAGACGCCAGGGGCCATCATACATTAAAAGGAATTAACAGTAGCGGGTCGGCTCTTGCCTCTTGGCTGTGTTACCTTCTGGTTCTCCTCCTGAAAGCTGTGCTGCTATAGTTAGTGCTGTTGGAGTTTCATGCTACACATGGCATCAGTGGTTATTAATAGATTATGTGCACCTAACCAATAACTAATAACATTTTATCTTTTATCCCTGAGCTGATGTTCTGCTACCAATTAAATTAAATTCAATTAAATTTTATTTATATAGCGCTTGTGTAGCATTGTCTCAAAGCAGCTTTACAATAATACAAGACCTTAAAGGCCAATACCAGTTCCAGCACCACACACTTAAATGTTTCACCACCTCATTTTCTAATATAATTGCTATTATTTTCTTAATTTTACTATTAATACAAACTTAACTATTTCAGTTCCTATTTGCCACCCATGGAGGATGGCTCCCTTTTTTCTTCCTTCTACATTTAGGGAGTTTTTCCTGTCACCCTAGACTTGCTGAATTTGAGATTGGCCTTTTAAGATAATATACGATTGTAAAGATGCATTGGGACTGCTTCACTGTAAAATGTGCTATATGAAGAAATTTGACTTTGACAGCACAATAATTGCGATTGTTCTAAATAAAAATGAAACAAGTACTAATGAATTGCACAAATGATTGGACTTTGATAATCATAATGCTGACACTACATACAGTTTATTCTCTCCACAATGTGGCTGGTATTTATAATCCTCATTCAGCTATCTGATTAAAATAGATCTTGTCCTACACAGTAATTGACCCACTTCCACACAATTCTGATAAACAGCATGGCCCCACAGCCTAAGCAAGTATATGTTGTGCTAAGATCTCAATATAATTTTCTGCCTTAATTCTGTCATCACAGAAGTGTAAATGGCTGAGATCACAGGTTTTTTACCTGGAATACTTATTCATCTGACCTCAATACAGCTTTCCACTGTGTGACAGTAATGTTTTAAGTGGTATTTGTGAATGTAAACTCCATATTGTAGTGCTTGGCAAAGGTTTAACAAAAAATAAATAACAATTTTAAAAGTAATACCTTACCCATGTGGTTGAATGGTGGTTAATGAAAGGACAAAGCCATTGAAGATCACAAGCTTGGGCTGTATGCACTGAAACGGCTCCAGATTTCTTTAATTGTTTAATGATATTACACACTATATACAGAGAGAAATATACAAATCCCTTACAAGCTTTCTTTGAGGAACATTGTTTTTAAACATTTTAATAATTTTCTAATACATTTGCTTCATTCTTTAAGCCTTTGCTTTTTCTGGATGTTGCTTTTGTACCTAGAACAATTACTCACATAATTATTTATTTTTAAGTAAATGTTTATTTCCAAACTGTCCCAACTTAAGCATATTTGGGCTTGAAAAAACATTTGCATTGAAACAAAACATGAAATTTATGACTACAATATGTTAGCTATTATTTTATTTGCATGGCTTAGCTGGACAACAACACTTGGTTACAAAGATGTTTTCCTTGGATTAGGTTCTTGTTTTTGTCCATGCTTCTTCTACAACCTAAATTCCAATGAATTTGGGACATTGTGTAAAATATAAATAAAAACAAAATATGATTATTTGCAAATCCTTTTAAACCTATATTTAATTGAAAACACTACAAATACAAGATATTTACTGTTCAAACGGGAAAACTTTCTTATTTTTTGCAAATATTAACTCATTTTGAATTTGATGCCTGCAAAACGTTCCAAACAATTTAGAAACTGGGAAAGTTGTTGAATGCTTAAAAATCACCTGTTTCGTTCCACGGGTGAAAAGGTTAATTGGGTATAAAGGGAGCATTCCAAAAAGGCGAGGTTCACCACTTTGTCAACAACTGCATGCAACTAGTCCAACAGTTTAAGAACAACATTGCTCATCGTGTAATTCCAAAGAATTTAGGGATTTTATCATCTACAGAAGCTGAGAGAAATCCAAAGAAGCTGGAGAAATCTCTGAATGCCTGTGAGCCTTTATCCCTCAGGTAGCACTGCATTAAAAACTGAAATCATTCTGTAATGGATATTACCACATGAGCTCAGGTACACTTCAGAAAACCATTGTCAGTAAACACAGTTCACCGCTCAAGTGCTAGTTGAAACTCTACCAAGCAAAGCAAAAGCCATATATCAAAAACATAGAGAAACACCACTAGCTTCTCTAGGATGGACTGACATAAAGTGGAAAATTTAGTTGTTTGTTGTTGTGTTCATGAAAAAATGGATTCCGTCCCGATTGTTATCAGCACAAGGTTTTAAAGCCAGTATCTCTGATGGTATGAGGGTGTGTTAGCGCATTGTGTATTTGTGTTTGTGTGTTGGGGGGGGGTGTCTTGTGCTGTTCTATATAATTCCACTAATATAAATTGGATTGACGTCTGTTGATTGTGCTGCACAGGCCGACATTTGTTGACTGACAGGAGTCGTTTTACCATAACAAATTTAATAACATCAATTTCCATGTCTGTGACATCCATCTTTTGGCTCAGACACTCTGTGACTTTGAATAACTGACAATCTGGGTTTATGCTTCATTCATCCAGGTGTCAAACCTAATGATCCTAATCTTGGCCACTGGTCTGGCCAATATATTGCGTGGTAGCTTTTTAAAACAATTGACTACATACATACAACTATTTATTTGAATAATTACATTTCTTTTAACTTATTCAGTTCTAAACTTTCATCACCAGTTCTAAACTTTCATCAGTCTCGTTCATAATTATCATACACATCCATTACTAGAGTTTGCTTCAGTGAAATTCTAGTGAATGAGTGTACGTGTGAGTTTCTGGATTGTGGGACCACCCCTCCACTCCCTCTGGCTGTGTGTCACACTTAATGAGATTAGCCCTGTGTGCTGCCTAAACCTCTAACATGCCTGGCTGCTCCTGCTGAGCCAATACCCCACGGTCTTATTCACAGAGGCTGCCCCCTCCATTCAGCCCAGAACGTTCTGCTCACTCCTCCAGTCAATGTGAAGTACCTCTGTAACCTCTTATCCCGCTCAGCTTGAGTGATCTAACCCAACTTGCCACTTTACAGATTGAGAGTTACGGCACTGTAGTCTCTTGAGACATGCCATAGGATTGAAGTGGTCAAGAGGTCACTACTGGAACCATAAACCTTTAGCTAAATGCACATTTTTCATGTGCTCACAAGTGTTTATAAGCTATTTCTCTATCATCACTGTAACATCAACACTGTGGAGGTCCTGAATCTGCCCCTGCTATCCAATCACACATCTTAAACAGAGCATCAACACTTCAAACATTCCACTTCTCCACCTATATGTCCCATAGATGAAGGCGAGCTTGTCTGACTACACAACTAATGACAATTCTTCAGCTCCTACAGCCCCCTTTTTCTCTCTGCTGTGCTGGTGTGAAGAGTTAAGCGTAAAATGGAAGTGATTTATTAACGAACCATTAGGGGCCACTTTTTAAATGCCTCTTCCCAGCATGCCCGGCGGGTGGTGTGGCCAAGGCGGATTAGGCCATGCCGGTTTCGGTGACATGAGAAAGGAAGTCCCCTGCCGGGTATGTGAAGAGTTGCGAGGGGAACACAAAGCAAAGGCCGCCCTTTCCCCTGCTCACTACGGGACTGAAGGGGCGTGAAATAGCAGAACAGGCCTATGGCAGTGCAAGCCGTTCTGTGACAGAGTGTGAATAGGGCTAAGGAAGGAGCCCAGGACAATAGATAAGGTAATGAGCTAGATTCCGTGGGCCAGTTAAGCAGTGCATTCAATTGCAGAGGTTCACACACGTAT
>JAUZST010007912.1:0-39104 GCA_034779995.1 Parotocinclus haroldoi | reverse complement strand
TCTGTTTGTGAAAGTTTCATTCTAGACCGAATTCATTCAAACCCTACGATGAAACCCAAACGTTCTGCAAGTTCTACGGCTAAAATACTCTATAAATACTTCACTAAATATAGCGTCCCTACTTGGCGGATTTTCCTTTATCGCAGGTGGTCCTGGAACGTTACCCGCCGCCGTAAACCTGGGAGCGCTGCACTTCAAAGTGAATATGAAGCGATTAAAAGGAAGCATTTGGTTTGATTTCATTAAACAAGATCATCAGAAGAAATAAAGTCAAAAAGGTAATAGTGATTGAGTAGCAGGTGATCTATTCATGGGGTGAACAGAAGCATTTCAAACTGGACCAGGGTGCCCCCGCATTGTGTTCGGTAGGGTGTAGGGTCACCCAAGAGTGTCAAAACGGCGTGCCAGTGACGGGGGACGGGCGGGATCAGATTATCCAGCAGCTCTTCTGGATCCTCTTCATGTTCGTTTTGAAATCTCCCCTCATTCTTGTGAGCAGTGTAATTTTATTTAACATCGCATCAGCTTCAAAGGCTATGCAAGAAACCATTTTTATTAATTACCACATGCGTAAATTATTAGCGATTAGCTGCTACTTGTAGAACATGTTCTGATAAGGCTGTTAAAATATAGCGGCGAGAAATGGCAAAAAAATGCCAGTCATAATATCCTTTCAAACGTACTTTGATATACTGCCCATCACTCCCTCGGTCATGTTCCTGATTCAATTCCACGTCTAGGGGCACTTTAGAGACTACCATTAACCTAAAGCACGTCTTTGGACTGAGGGAGGAAACCAGGGTAGCTAGACTAAACCCACTTCTTTCTTCAAGCTCCAACTAACCTCACACGTGTATTTTATTTTCTATGAACGGACCAGATGAAATCTTGTATAATGTAGCATTTAGGGTGCTGTGTGCTACTGCAAATCAAAGCAGGGTTTCCTTTTTCCCTGATCTCTAGCACCTTGGTGTAAAATGAGAGTCGCACGTACCCTGGTGCCATGCCGAGCGTTGTCGTAGCCCTCCAGCAGGCGGTCGATGAGGCTGCTGTGGCTGCTTTTGATCAGCGAATTCGAGTTGCGGAGGTCCAAAAGCCAGCTCCTGTACCGCCGGCCCGTTATGGCGCTCGGGCTCTGACCCAGCTCTGGAGAAACGATGCCTGTACGTAAGAGACGTGATGGTGAGAAGACCAGAGCGAGCGCCCCAATTCCGAAGCACCATGATGGACTTCAATAACAACCAGTCGCACCAAGTCAAATATCCTGCTCACGAAAACGAGGGGATGTCCCAAAATGGATGTGAGGCGATTAAAAAAAAAAGATGCAGAGATCATCAAATTGGCAAATGGAGTCAAAGAACGTTGTCTGATTATGCAAATGAGATAGAGGCACGGTGATCGAGTAGTAGGTGACGTATTCATGGGAGGAACAGAAGCGGGTCAAACTGGACCAGTGTGCCCCCACATTGTGTTCAGTCCGGTGTATGGTCACCCAAGAGTGCCAAAACACACTGCCAGTCATGGGGCATGGGCGGGATCAGATTATCCAGATGTTCTTGTGGATCCACTTTGTGTTCATTTTGAGATTTTCGTTTTTATAACCTTTCCCCTGGCTGTGCAACAGTGCCCAAACCCTGCAGAGAGAACATGATGGCCTGCGTCCTGCGTCCTGCTCCCAGCCGAGTCCGACTGATTTCTGTTTAATTTCTCCCTATCAGGATTAACGAGGTACTTCAAATTACTCTTCTATGAATCACTGAGTGATTGAGGACAATGTATCTGATCCGATCTGATATGATTAAGCTGGTTATCAGGTCATTAACTGTGCCAAAGGGAAACGATAAACACTTCAACTCCTGCTCTAAGACAGAACAGGACTTAAAAAAGAAAAAACCTTTTGGTCGAGCTCTTAATTTAAATTTAATTTAAAGCTGTTTTATCACTCAGGGACGCTCCTGCACTGCTGTTCTATCCTCCTTTATTTCGACCTGAATCAATCCCATCTTTAATTGATCTCATCTGGCACCTTGAATCGCCTTGTATAAAAAATTTAACAAATGTGCTGAAGTTCTTTCTTAAAAAGCTCGTCCTATGTGACGCTTAAGAGTTCTTACCCGTGTCTCTGATGGCATCCAGGGCTTGCATTCTGTACAGGTAGTTGTAACAGCCTGCAAACAAAGAACAGTCAGACAGATCCGACGCTACGCCAAGCTACTGATAAACATTTACACACGCGGTGCCTGTGTACCAACCGACCGATGTCTAATGGGTCGGGACACGTGTCAATCGTGGTATCTTAAATACACAACAAAGCGTCACACAAGTCCTCACCGTTCAGGCTACGACTCCTCAGTCTGTCGTCGCTCTCTGACAGAAGACGTGGCTCGTAGCGGACGTTGTTGACTTGGGACAGGCAGGAATCGATCTCGTCCCTGAGCTCCTGTGAAAAGGTTTAGAAACTGAGATCGATATGTAAAACTGTGCAGAGTACCATTAGATTAAATCTGCCGCTGTTTTAGCAACGTTACGATGACCGTGTATAATTAGTTCTCAGTCTCTTAATTAGAATACAGTCACAATGTGGGGGAATGGCTCAGTGGTGGAGCATTTGATCGTGGTGGCCTAGTGGTTAAGGCACTGGACCATGGACCAGGAGGTCCAGGGTTCAAATCCCACCACGGTTCGGCCCGTAATCCACAACGGCTTGGATTGTAAGACTGTATGAATTGTAAGTCGCTCTGGATGAGGGCGTCTGCTAAATGGTATAAATGTAAACCACAACATGTGTACGCATTATTAAAACACTGTAAAGGAAATCAGGAAAAAAAAACTGCCTCTGAAGTCCACAGTGGGATTTTTAAAGTGACCTGAAGTTACATCTGAACAATAGCAGGATCTGAGATGCCAAGTCGACCCTTTTACAGGTTGAATACGCTTCACAGGGAAGGGTAGCAGCCAAGGAAGCACTTTTTTTCAGAAGAAAATGGCGAAAATATTAAGATATCCTAAAGCTCGCAAAGCTTGGAACGAAGATCAGTGGAAAAGCGTACAACGTAGGGACGAATCCAAGTCAAATCTTGCCTCCAATTGCAGACGGTATATGGTCATGATACCAAAAGGTCATGCTGAAACAACACTAACGGAGCGCTAAGACTTTTGCACAGTACTGTTCCATATATATTGTGTTTTTTTTAAATTACAAAAAGATTTCACTTGGGACATTTTGCAAGAATTCGGCATGACCGTGCAACCACAGATACGGCAAACTTGTAACCTCGCACCGCCATGTGTACAAAAGTGGGGGCCAACTGTACACCGAACTGCGGCGATATCTAAACCCTTACAATGTTTCAATCCAAATTTGGAATCAATACGAATCTGTGCTGCTCACAGAAACGAGGATTTGTTTCCTTATGGGACCTGGGATTACGAGATTCAATTCTGAAATAGCCTCTCATTTTAGTAAGCGGTACAGAATAAGCAGGAAAAAAAACCCAGTAAAACCAACACTAGCCTGCTGTGGCTGTGATGATGGTGAACAGAAGTGTCATGAGACGTCCCGGTGCTCTTTACCTTGGGTGCGTTGTGTCCCAGTGGAGCGTGCGGACCTCTGCGGGACTTCATAGCGAAACGCATGATCTGCCTCTTCACGAAGATGAACAGCAACACAAACACCTAAAGGACAGGACGGCGAATTGAACAGGTACAGTGTGTCCAGGCCGTGTTTCTGCTGTAACAATTCTCTGCGGTGTTACACCGCAACAAAAAAGGCAACCTAACCAATCGACTGTACTGCTCACAGAATTTGGGGGATATTTCAGAAATTAACTATTGTGAGCAGTACATCTAATCGGTGACTCGCCTGCAAAGCCCATTTAACGTCCCCACGTGGAGAATAACGACACGAATGGGACTGTGACGGCCTAGTGGTTAAGGTACTGTATGGACCAGAAGGTCTAGGGTTCAAATCCCACCTCTGCCAAGCTACCACAGTTGGATCCCTGAGCAAGGCCCTTAATCACAATTGATTGGCTTGTATTAATTGTATGAGCACCTGCTAAATGACATAAATGTAATGTTCTTTATAGCCTGCATAGATCAAAGAGAACTCCCTCAGGTATTCTACATAGAAAGTTGCATAGCTAGAGCAGATACATGGTTAAGTGGGGCCTCTCTCTCCTTATAAACACTGCAGCAACGTACGAGTCCTAACTAACCTGCCAAGTCGCATACATGCACGCAAAGACACTGGTCAAAAAAAGGGGGGATATTTCAAAATGAAGATGAAGCGATTCAATGACATATGATATATTCATGGAGCAGGAGCAGGTCAAACTGGACCAGAGTGCCCCCACATGGACTGTTCAGTAGGGTTTATGGGACGCCCACAGTGACGGGGCATGGACAGGGTCGGGATTCGGAGAAGCACCAACTGCAAAAAGCAGTTCTGGCGCCGAAAAATTACTAGGCTTGATGAATTCTTGGGTGTTTTTCTGGACAATTCTTCCAGCTTTGCTGGCATTAGACAATACACACCTACAACAATGAAAGCATCCATATAGCAACAGTGTGATGTACCACTGCGCGCGCGCGCACGCTCATGCACACACGCACCTTTATCTTCAGAAAACACAATTAAAATAGCTACTAATAACAGTGTTACGTACAGCCAGACAAGCAGCTCGGACGGTATATTTCAATTCGATTTTCTCACACCGAGGCTGACATGGCGTTTTAATTTCTAGTTAATATCACTAATGGCTGACCGTATCCACTGTATTTTTAAGTTACTTTTAGTTTTACTTCACAGTTTTGCTGACAGCGAGACTGCTGCGTAGGTCCTAAGACTGTACGGAACACCGTGACCTTGCTCTATAACACAGCAAACGGACTGTAAAACACGGAACGGCACCCCGGGCGAAAACACCCAGGTAATTAAACATAAACTTTACTTTTATTTACACACGCTAGCTAAATAACGGCGTTAAAGCATTCGCTGTTCGCGCATTTAACACGTTAGCTCGGCGGCTAGCTCGTAGCTAGCTAGTTCCTTACCAGACTTCCGTAGGCCATTACAAGCACTACATTTACGCCCGACAAGGGCGATTCTCTAACCATTTTCGCAAATATTTTGCCGACCGTCGCTCTGTCAACCTGCTGATATAATAAAATCATCTATTTTCACTTTTAAAAAAAACCGGTCAAGTTCATTAAACAAGCGCATCAGCAGCGCTGCTACTACACTGTTGACAAAATGATCTCCTGCTTCTTCAGTGGAGCGTCAATGAAAACACACACACACTGCCATCGAGTGTGCTGGAGAGTGTGTGTGCGCGCGCGTGTGGGAGAGAGTCAAGTTTATAACTTCCTTAATAATTAAGGGGATTTGATTTGTGTTATTGAGGTTAACCTGAAGATTAGGTGTAGCATTAGTCATTAGCTACAGTAATGCACGTATCATGTACATGGAAATTACAAAGATGTTTGTGTAACTATTCTAGTATATGTAAAGTGTGTGTGTGTGTGTGTGTGTGTGTGTTGTCTGAATACAATATAGACTGAACTAGAGAGTGAGTATTTACACAGTTCTTGTGTGTGTGTGTGTGTGTATTTATAGTGTATTGGAATAGGCAAGGATAAACACTGTATTGAGTATTTTAGGATACACAGCTTGAATGTGTGTTTTTACATTATCTACTGTAGTATAAGGTGTGTGTGTGTGTGTGTGTGTGTGCGTGCGTTTGTGTTTATAGTGTATTGGAATAAGTGAGGATGAACACTGAGTATTTTACGATACACAGCTTGAATGTCTTCTTATTTTCTCTACTGTAGTACAAGAATTGTGTGGTGTTGTCTGAATGCAATATAGACTGTACTAGAGTGAGTATTTACACAGTTCTGAAGTGAGTGCGTGTGTGTGTGCGTGCGCCCGCGCTTGCTTGCTTTCATTTTCTCTCAAACCTCATCAGCTTCCGTTATAATAGCCATAAAGGATGTTCAATGCAAAACAGAAGGTGTGTAACACAAGAACAAAGCACCATCTGATGTAACTGCATCTTGACGACGAGCGAACAACTTGACTTGGTTTGCTCTACTGCAGCTGCAGGATGAGGGATTTTCCTCGTGAAGCGCAACACAACTACCAAGGTAACTATAATGTTTAAGAACTTAGCACTAAGTATCATGATATGCGAGGTTATGTACATTTTTTTTGAAGGAATTCCATACAGTCGGTGCTTCTGCAAATCCATTTGATCCAGACTGGTTTTGACTTCTAGATGCTGTACTCACGCAAAACGTTTGTAATGATATAAAAAAAAACCTAGCCAGGGCAACGCCATAATGTGCAAATAGCATTCAAGAACGTTTACAGCATAAATCTAGAGTTATCTAGATCTAAGCTGATCAGTTGAATTTTAGGGACTTGAGTCAAAAAGTGGCCGATTGGTTTTATGAAATTTGAACTCCTAACCAATGGCCTTAATCCTTAACTTTGGACCACCAAGATAATGGACCCCTAATTAAAAAGTTCTAGGTTCAAATTCCAGGCATGGCTCTTGACCTTGAGCTGTCAAGTTCAGCTGTGTCTCTCTGAACATTTTAGAAATGTGTTGTGAGTTTTTATTCTTCCATTCTCTACGTTGTTTACGTGCATGCGCATCTTCATTCCTGTCTGTGTCCCCGTCATCCTTGGTCACACAATTCTCCTCGTCCTGGATTCCCACGGCACCTTCCACATTCATAATACCCTTCCAAACGCTGCTGGTCTTTCTCGTTAAGTCATTTGTGGTCACATTTGCAAGTAGTCTAATATAAACCGTTTCCACGGCTCAACTCTTTCCTTGCCTTTCTGTATGCGTCATGTCAGGGCTAGTTCTATTAATGTGCTCTGACAGCATTGTGCCTTTTGACTCTCCAGATGCTTGGCATTTCTGTTCGCAAGAGTCACATGTCCGCTCATAGAACGTGCGTCTACAGTGATGAGTCACTAAGAAAACAAGTCAGGAACGATGCCACCTTATGTAACACTGACTTTATGAAAAGGAAATAAATAGCCACTTGATAGACGTGTTTATTTAAGATACGGAGACGCTGGGCCTCAGGTAAAGGAGAGACTTTCAGTAGACTAGTTTTAATATTTGGCCAATTTCTCATCACCTTCTAGAATAATGAAATGTATGTTCATGCAAACGGTCACTGCCTGTCGTTGTTTTAGGCCCCGCGAACAGGAGGCGACGCGCAAAACGTGACGAATCACAGCACGAGGCAAAATGAACCAGTCAGGATGTTGTGTTTGAATTCATGAACGCTCACGCTGTAGCGATGGCCTACATTTCATGTTAGCTCGAGCTAAAAACAATAACCTTCCTGAAAAGTCACCGAACCCTGCTATAATTTATTGAAAGGTCTCTATAAACTTTTTCTCCAACCAATCGTGATGCAGGTTCTCCTCATTTTATGATGTCATTTATTTTATCTAATAAGATATAAATACACATCTAGCAGAAATTGCGTTCTGAATTTTCCCGGGCCAGTGATACCTAATATATATTATAACTCCGGACTCTCCTGCACTGGGATAGGAGTGATGAGCGCTGGGAAATGTAGTGAGAAAAAGAGAAAAAGCAGAGGTTTTGTTCATGTTTAAACGGGATTTTATATATATATATATATATATATTAGATATATGAAGTCACATCCTAAATGAGGGAGTATCTGTACTTTTGTCATTTTTTCCCCCTGTATATGTAAAAAATAAACCATTATAACTGATACTAGGCAACAACAAGCACATGTCAAACTAGCTCTCATAACTCTCATCTCAAGTTTCATATTACATTTCTAAATGTTTTAAAATGTCTGTAACTAGGATCATATTCTTAATGTGAAAAAAAAGTTAAAAAAAATAAATAACCATATATATTAGCAAAGAACAGCAAAAAGGCCAGCCGGCAAACCGTTAATAAACTACCTCACTTTAGCTGGCAGGTAAAAGGAATGAGGATTTTTGAAGATAAATGAGGTATATGGAATATATAAATATATTGCAACCTGTTTATTAAATATTCTTTATATGTGAAAATAACATGACGCGTAGTTAATTTTATTTAGCTTGTACATGGCTATTAGGCCAATTAGCCAAGTGTTAATGTTCACTGGCACAAAGACATTCAGATATTTATTACAATCATGCAGTTATGTCATGCTTTAACGGCTAAACAGATCAAATAATTAAAATGCCATTCTTCGTTTGGAATGGCATAGTCAGTACTAAGTTACTAGCTCATCCAGCATAGCACCAGTAATAGATCAGTACTGGAATGCTTGGACAATTGTTTGATTAACCAGCAAATGCGGAATAAAAAAAAAAAAAAAAAAAAAAGCATACCGGTTAACTCCAGGATAAAACCAGCAACGGAGCAGAAACCGTTTAAAGCAACAAGTAATAACAAGCTAATGTGGCTCCTTTAGCACTTAAGTTTCATCCAAATACAAAGACAGAATCAGCGATCCAAAAGCAGTTTAAAAATGTAAAAAACTGTAGGACAATGAACTGAATATGAAGCCAGGAGTCCCAAACGTTACATACCAATTAGGTTTAAATGCATGTGACAATGAATTGAGAAACCGAGCAAGAATAACCGAGACAAGGAAGGAAATGTGTAACAATGAGAGGGGGGTGAAGATGAAAAACCGGTCAGGCTCGTTCCCGTTGCTGATGGATAATAGTAAAAAAAAAAAAAAAGAATGACTGCGCGGGGGTGAGAGAGTATCTGCTGAGACTTCCGTTCATTTCCAAGAGCCTCAAAAGGTATGTTTATAATTAAATTAGCATTCTAAGCGTTTAGTCGGTTGGTGATTTGGCTTCCACTCCCTTTGTGCAGCGTCCTTGTATGTAGCCAGTATGTATGTGGTCAGGTATGAAACCTGATATTATTCTTTCTCTTCACCTCAGTCAGTACTCTGCTTATTTTGTCTTTTTTTGCCCAGCTTATGATAGTTTTTATAGTTCACATTACTTTCCAATCAATCATCTCCGAGTTGCCTGTACCTGCCGGGGTGTTGGCTCCTTTGAATGACTGCATACATACCTGTCTTTATACTTGCACCTCCCTCTCTGTGTAATCGCACTGCTCTCCTGCTACAGCGAAACAAAACTGCGCCTGCTTTAACAAGCTGCACGTGAAGGTTTTACCTCAATGCTTGCATCATGTAGCGTGATTGGAAGGATAAGTTTAGGAAATTTGTTCAGATTTGTCTTACAAAGACATACACTGGATTTTTCAGGTGAGTTCCTGTTGGCTCTTATGGATGGCAGCTCTGTGTGTGTGTGTGTGTGTGTGTGTGTGTGTACACTTGCCTGATTGAGTCTCAGCAGTTTGAACTGCTGTGAGTGATGGCAGGTGAAGGGAAGCTTTTTGCTGGTTGTTTGTGATTTACACAACATTGTTCAGATTTATTTTAGATGAAAAGGTACCGTACTGTTGTGTATTAGTTGTTCTGAGCCAGTGGTGTGTTTGACCTGTTACTTGGCTGCCGATCAGGTTTTATCAAGCGTTTATTCTCCTCTAACTATAGGGTGCTGTGAATGTTAGAGATTTGGGGCATGGTGGGTCAAATGTGTGCCATTTACTCAACCGTAATTTAGCTGATTCTTCTCCCTTTGTTACTGCTCTGCCGTATTGTCCTGCACGTTAACGGAAATGTCATGGGGAAATTCTTGCAGTCCACAGAAGAACGAACGCTAATTTGATCACATTTTTTTTGTAGGATTTTGACGTCAAGCCCAGCTGAAATAAGAGGAACAGGATCAGCCGCTGGAATTCAAAGAGACGCAAGGGCACCGAAGGACCAAAAAAAGACTCCAACAGATATTTTGCCCCCAAAAAAGCCAAGCGTCATTGTTACTACGAAGTTTTCTGCAAGTGGTTAGACGACGCAAGACTTCTAGTCAGATCTCGCCATTTCTGTTCCCCTTGTTAATGGATTTGTCTGCAAAAATGCCATTTGAACGGTTGATGGATGTCCTCGATCGCACAGCTTCAATTAAATCACACCGCTGATCGTATGGCCTGGATACCCAAAAAGCATTCGCGCTCCAACGTGAGCGTGACGCCGTTTACTTATATCGTTACTTATACCATTTCAGACGAGGGATTATTCTGCCGATCGCGCTGTTATGCATGCACCGTGCTTAACTCTGGGACATTTGTGATCTTCTCTAGTGCCTAAACATCTACCTGGATACCTTTTCATTATGCGGAAGAGCGATGAAGTTGTGAAGAACATAATCAAAGTGTGTCAACAGTAACCCTGATGCATTCTGCTGGTGTCAAATTCAGAATCCGCTCTTCTTCTGAGCGGCAGAATGAGCTGTCCCAGGGCAGGCATCTTGAGACGAAAGTGAGCAGAAACCTTAATGAGAGAAAGGAGGAGGTGACTAACGTTCACCCCTATTCGTCCTCGTCTCCAGATTCACGTGGGATCAACAAAATGCCCATTGAACTGTATCAGGTCGGTTTCAAGAAGGAACCAGACTTGCATGTAGGCAATAAGATGAGCCATAGTGCTCGAGGGAAGCCAGATTTGGGCGATCTGATCACTCAAGCCAGGGGAAGAACAGAGGCGAGGCAAGCTATGTCCAACAGAAGTAAGAGCTTGGACTGGAGGGGTGTGAAAGCTGAAAGGAGAAAAGGGACTCCGACGGTGGTCACCACGGAGAGCGTAGACGTTGAGGGGAGCATCAAGAGGCAGGCAGAAAGAATGGGTACAGCCAACAGGGCAAACACGGTTAAACTGGCCACTCAAGCCAACCGAACATCATTACAGTTCAGTGTGAAAAAGGATACTGAATTGCCTTATAGCTCTGACTTGAGCTCTGACCCTCAAGGGGACCCAGCTTCAATCAGGAGTCCAACAAACATGTTGGGTGCAAGAGAGAGGAGGCAGGCTATGTCCAGCAGAAGCGCTAGCTTGGATTGGAGCGGAACACGAAGAGAAGACGGAAAGGAGTCTGAGACACTGGGTCCTATAGAACCTGAGAGTTCACAAGGAAAGGATATGCCCATCGTTGACAAGACCAGTTCACTGAATAAAGAACCACTACAATTAAGCATTTCAAAGGATGCAGGACTGTCTATAGATACGGAGACGAGCTCTATCACTCAAGGAACTGCAGATTCTGTCAGAAATCCGGTCACCAACGCGAGGGGGAGAACAGAGTGGAGGCAAGCTATGTCCAACAGAAGCAAGAGCTTAGACTGGAGAGGCAAAAGAGGTGAAGGAAGAAACGAGCCTAAGGCACTGGCTTTCTGGGATACTATCGACGTTAAGGGGCGCTACAATAAACCTTATGAGAGTTCAGAAAGAAAGGCGAACCCTGACAAGCCAAATTCCAATGAACTGCCGAGATCATTAGACAGAGCTTCGTTACAGCCCGGCGTCTCGAGGGAGGCAGAATTGCCTTTCAGCTCTGCCACTCGAGGAAATTCTGAAGATTCCGTCAGAAGTCCAGCCGCCAACGTGAGAGGACGAACGGAGTGGAGGCAAGTTATGTCCAACAGAAGCAAGAGTTTAGACTGGAGAGGAAAAAGAGGTGAAGGAAGAAATGAGTCACAAGCATCGGCCGTCAGGGACCCTTTAGACCTTGAGGGCAGCACCATAAGGCTTCCTGAAAGTTCAGCAAGAAAAGAGACACCCAATAGGCCAAACTCAAATGAACCGTCCGGGTCATCAAATAGAGCACTATTACAGTTTAGTGCGTCGAAGGACGCAGGAGTGCCTTTCGGAACTGAGATGGTGGATGGCACTCAAGGGAAGCCAAGTGTTAAGACTTCGACCACCAAAGCAATGGGAAAATCAGAATGGAGGCAATTTATGACCAACAGCAAGAGCTTAGACTTGGGAGGAAGAAAAACGACTCGGATAGCAAATCTTAAAGATTTAACAGACAACAAAGGAAGCTCGACCAGGAATCCTGGGAGTTCAGAGGTGACTGGGATGGCCAATGCAAATGAACCAACCAGCCTACCAAATGGCAAAATGTTCTCATCAGGATCTTTGTCTGCCAAAATGGCCAGGCTACCTCTAGCTGTGGATCATACAAGTGGTAGCCAGTCACTTCCATACAGGCTGAAGCAAAAAGACAACGGGAACAGCACACAGGACGCAAAAAGCACATGGCGGCATTCTGGACAGGGTGTTCCTAAGCCAGATGAGTCAGAGCGCCGAGTCGCATCACAGACCTATGGAACGAATGTCAAGGAGATATCGGGAGACCTAACGAAACCTGGCAGAACTGAACAAAATGATGGCTCTTCTGCATCAGTGGAGAGTTTTGCCTCTGGCATTGGAAGCCGGTCTGGTTCAAATGCACTTAATTCAAACTCAAATCGTAAGGCCTCTGTACATGACTCTTGGGTTGGACGGACCCCCCCTTCCTTAGGTAACATGAAGCATGTTCCGTATAATTCAGAAAAGGGTGGTACCTTCCCAAGAATATCTTCCAAAGGGCTCTTCCAACGTCCCATTCCAGACGCCTTACCCAGTGGAGCAGAAAAAGTGTTAACGCGGTCTACGGAGCGAACCCCTAGGGAAGAGTCCTCGTACCAGCGGGATAGGAATAGTAAACATTTTGAAAGGGCGCAGGCTGGAGCGTCGGATGGTCTAGGGACTCATTCTCTGGACCGAGTCAGGAACAGGAATTTCAGACCTGCGCTTTCCAGAGCTGTCACAATCGAGTCTTCACATTCAGCGTTTAATTCTAGCAGTAATAGCGTGAAGACAACAGAGGGCCTGGCGGAGACACCCTCTGAGTCGGTGCGAAATAAAATCCACAGATTTGAAGCGCTTGTAAAACAAAACCAGAGTCCGTCCTACATGCTGCATTCCAGAAGGACTTTTTCACTCCAAGAGAGGTCTGACGATGTGGTCGAAGCAAACAAGCAGTCGTCAGAAAAATTCTCAAGTTTACGCAGGGGTGACTGGTACACGGGGTACCTGAAAGAACACCTTTTTAGTAAAAGTGATGAGATGGTAAGCAGCCCTGATCTGAGTGGACTTGTGAGTGTTGAGTCTGGAGCAGCTCAGCCTTTGAAATGTCCAGAAGGGCCTCGTATTGATCCGACGTACAAGCCCATTAAGCATGGTACCAAGTTAACGACGGTAAACCAGCCAATGGACGAGCCAGATTCCTTCCTAATCAGTCGTCCTAAGCTCCAAAACACAGAATCAGCTGAAAGGTCAGACAGAATCGCTGATGCATCCCAATCTAATCCGAAGGACATTTCGAATTCTAGATCAGACTCCAAAACCATCTTCCACGAAAACAGAATTTCAACGTCAAATCACAAAGCGTTTCAGAACTCGAAAAGCAACCCCGTGTTACCAGATTCAACGGCGGCGACATCTAAGTCACCACTCGGCCTCTCTAGTGATTCATCGGCTTCAGGTAACCAGAAAGTTCTTTCAAACACAGTAAGTGATAAACGGGCTGCTGCAAAGGTCTCTAAATGGATCATGGGCAACAGAGATGGTATTTATAACGAAGTGGAGAATGATGATGATGATGATGATGATGATGATGAAGATGATGAGTCAACGGAGAAAGGTGATGACTCTGACTCAGGGGACTCGTCAGTAACCATCACGAGCAACATGAGCCGCACTGATCACCCAGGCTTCTCTGTAAGGTACGAAGTCACCGGTTGCCCACTTGAGGTTACGTTCCAGGACCAGCCGCGATAAATAGAAATCCGTGAAGTAGGGACGCTCTATTTATTGAAGTATTTATAGACTATTTTAGCTGTAGAACTTGCAGAACGTTTGGGTTTCATCGTAGGGTTTGAATGAATTCGGTCTAGAATGAAACTTTCACAAACGGCGAACACAAAACCGCAGATAAAAACTCGTCACGTCGCCGAGTAGCGACTCAGACGTCCGACGCTCTGGTCTTACTTCTCGTTTTTGATGAGTATTCATCCGCCGAGTTTTTATTTATTTTTATATATATATATATTTATTTTATTATTATTATTTTTTTTATAATATTTTATGATTTATAATGTTCCTTTATTGTTAGAATGAATATTTTTAAATATATTTTTATACATTTAGTGATTTTTATTTTTATTTATTTTTTTATTTATTTATTTTTTTTTTAATTGTAAAAGTTCCGCAAAAACCCTTGAAAATCCACTATGTATTTTATCCGTTAATATTATTATAAAAACCCGCGATGCACCGAGTTGGCGAAAGGAGAACCGCGAAGTGGCGAGGGAACTCTGTATATGTAATTTTGTCAGGAAAGTGTTTTACCCATACCATATTAACAAATGTAAGGTGTCTGCATTTATTACCAGATAGCAGCATCATCTTCTTTCCGGGGGGTGATGAAAATATTTAAAAACATTGCTCTGAAAAAAATGGTTGGATATTCAACATGAAATACCCCCTTATTTGTGAGCAGTATACTTGCAAAATATAAACAATGCTGGTGTACATGGTGGACGCATCTTTATTTAAATCTTTAAAAGTTGCAACACAGAGAAAAAAAAGTTTCTTTTTTTTTCTTCTCTCAGCTATTTTAAATACTGTCACCTTAAGCACGGGCATCTGCCGGTTATCTCAGAAGGGGGTTCATCCGTCCACCACTATCAACACAGTCTATGCTCCTTATGATATTCCTCTGATGCTGTCTTTGAGCAGGGACTCTGGATGTTTACACACAGGTGTAATAAATATGTCTCCTTACTTGTCTTTTAGTCTGGTAGACCTGTGCAGTTTGGGTGGGCTGGACTATCCACCCCCAGATGGGAGCAGGTCAAATGATGAGGAGCACTGGATGTCCACGCGGACGTCTTCCATGAGCTCAGATGTTTCAGCCCTATCGAGTGTGACGTTGCTGGGCAGTGAAGAGCTGGACCGGTTGCTCGATGATGTCCGGGGCTTGGGAGAAGAAGCGTTGCAGGTAGCTGCACTGGTCTAAATCATTGTAGTTTACAGCTCCGGGACAATCGTCCCAAAAGTCTTGCTTGGGTGTAAGTGCAACCATAAATGTAGCGGATATCGATTACGGATGTTTTTATCTCTGCAGAATTCAGAAGATATTCACGTGGTTGTGCTGCATAAGGAGGTGGGAAATGGAGTAGGCTTCACTGTGGCTGGAGGAGTGGATCAGAACAAACCTGTAACCGTGAGTGAAGTTCACTTGTGATTTTAGCATTCGAGGAAACATTTTGAAAGGTTTAAGGCCAAGCCTTGGTGAAAATAAGTTCAATATGCGTACGTCTAAAATAGTGTAATTAAAATGCGTGTTATTGAAAAGCAAGCCCCTAAAGAGAGCATGTTTTTGCTAGATAGCGAGCTAAGGAGCGTTGCGCTTGGGTTCATGCTAACGGTGTCAGGGTGGAGGGAAAAAATCGTCACGTGCTGGCTTGTGTGTTTTTGTTTTGTTCCTGGTGTGGTTTGTTACTGTCATTCTGAGTCACTTTGTATTCCCCACCCAAATTTCTCGCTAGTACTTCTAGGCAGCTAACGTTATCTAGCTAGCTTAGCTTGGGTGAAGGGAAAGGAATTCTGTGTGTTTTGTTATTCTGAGTGTCTTTTTCTATTTTAGCTAAGGAGGTTTTAGCTCTGTATGATTTACCAGGGATGGAAGGGCTTTTTCTGCTTTGTTATTTGCGTTTTGACGTCGCTCCGTCTCTCGCAGGTCCACAGGGTGATCACTGGGGGTCTAGCAGCTCAGGAAGGCTCCATCCATAAAGGTGACTATGTGCTGTCGATTAACGGCACGGCTCTCCACAGCTCCACGCACCGGGAGGCTCTGCACACCCTGAGAAAGGCAAAGAAGCGAGGCATGGCTGTGGTGGTCGTCAGGCGGGGTGACATTGCAGAAGCGTACAACGGCTCCAAAGACGGTCCCCGGATAGAACCTCGGAAGGCAGGTGAGGCAAAAAAAGGGTATATTAATTAGAAATATTGCTTGTGCTAAGAATAGGAATGTCCCCTGAAATATTGGAAGCATCTTTAGGATGCAAGGTGGCTGCCTGTCTTAGAAGAATAATGATTTAAAACACATGTTCAGGTTTTCATAAATCTACCGCAGAATCAACCTGGGTGGGATTTACAGTCAGTCTTATCAATCCTGCTCTTCATGCTTTACAAACATCAGTCAGGCAGCTGGCTCTTTTTAAGGTCGAACTATAGAGTAATGCCATTTGTAGGTGCAACATGAGATGTAGGTGCACATCTTTTGTGTGGTCATCTACAGGCCTGAACCTTTGTCCGTTAGTTACTGTGGAAGGTTTCATCCCTGTAACCCTCAAAACCATTGTGAAATGACCCTGATGTTAAGGTTTTTTGGGGGGGTTTCTTTTACTGATTACTAAGGTTTCTGAAAATATCCCGCATGCTATGCTGTCCTTGCCCAGTCTGGACCGAATGAGATGTTTATAGATCGTTGTTGTTCCTCCCAGCAGGCAGAAAAATTTGTGTGACTTTGACAAAGTCCAGTCATGACCTAGGCTTCAGTTTGGAGGGAGGAATTGGCTCCAGTCTGGGAGACAAACCTTTGACAGTACACAGGCTTTTTCAAGGTGAGTGTCCAGTCTCTGGAGGATTTCAAGGTTATTTCGTGGAGCGTCTCTGAGGGGCATGGCTTTACCCACGTGCTTGCCAAACAGTCCTATGGCAACAACTCTGCATAAAAATAATAAAAGTATACAGGCTACGTAGCTCGAGTTATTACCCTCAGTGTGGCTGACTTTTTAAAAAATATTGGAAATGTAGTGTCTGTAGTGAATTTGCACGGCGTGTCCTGTAGTTCCGCTCAGCAATCCGGGATGAAATTGACTTTTTAAACCCCTGTAATTTTAATGAGGTACAGGAACACTTTATTCGGGCATACGCCTCAGTAAGGGGAGGTTTATGACGCCCCTGGTACTGACCATGATGGTTTTGGATCTTCAGGGTTTCTACGTTTACATTTGGTCATTTATCTATAGCAACTCTCAACTTCGTTGTCTTGTAGGGCTTAACAGTTTGGCAGGACTGGGATTTGAACCCTGGACCTTCTGGTCCATAGTCAATGATTTTAACCGCGCTGTCCGAACGGTTCTGGTGTCAATCTGTCTATATCAGAGCTGAAATTGGGTGATTGGGTGGGTCACTAGTGGGCTCAGGCTTTGGTCCCTACTATATATGGACAAGCCACTAGAATAAGTTCTCTGGGCAGAAAAAATGGCATTAGATTTTTATCCTCACCTAAATGTCGGGTTTGGAAGACCAAAAGGTTGCTCTTCACCGTTTAAAGACATTGAAACCTCGTCCTTCCTCTAACCAGTGGCAGTTTATTACATCACTTGTAAGGGCAGAGAAGAGTCTTGATGCTTTTTTTGTAGTTCTTGTCGAGCTGTACTTGGTAATTGGTGCGAATTCTCATTGGTGCCTTTACGTAGTACCTGACTTTTTTCTCGGCTTGTATTTGAGCATCAGGTTTTAAATCTGCTACAGCTGTGATGTAAAGGGAACAACAGCAGACATGGGTAATTCTTGTTTAGTAAAATTACTCCCGAATAGTGCCCATGACCAGGAATCTATGAAAATGGTGCCATACTGTGTCGAATATCGTATTGACCTGTGAGTTAAACCGTCGTGTGCTTTCTCAGGTGGACCAGTTGGAAAGGTCTTTCCTGGAGATGAGCTGTTGGAGGTTGAGGGTCAGAGTTTGGAGGGTTTGAGAAGGCTGGAGGCCTGGAACCTGATTAAGAGACTTCCCTATGGTCCCGTGGACGTCATCCTGCAGCGTTATCACCTGCCCCACTGACGCTGTTCGAATATGAACAAATACGTGTAAATATGATGGCACTTATCTAACGGGTCGTGAGGCTCCAGGGTAATAACCACCCAGCTCTTCCTGGCCCGGGATGGGCTGTGAAATTCTACCGAGCATTTGCTGTTTTCGTTTGAGAATTTTTTTCATAAATATGTTCGTATGTAAGTTCGTGACAGGCTTTCGGAGAATTGTCTAAAGATCTATTGGAAGGATTTATATTTTTATGGCTTTAATGTTCGCCATTTTTGTATTTTATTTAATAAATGCTTTATATTTTGGCCTAAGCTATCCGACGGTGTGCTGTACAGTGTTGTCTTTACGTTTATAACTTTTATCCTCTGAAAGCAGAACTGACCGCGTTGCTGATGCCGACTTTATGGCTGCCTGCTGTTTCACCATACATGTTGTTTTTATCTCTTGATACTGCTAGGGATTGCCAGAATTTTATCCGTGAGTTTTAGTGATATTATGTAGTTACAGGAGCGTCCCTGCTGAGTATGGGGCTGCCTGGTCTCAGAGGGGTTCGAGTCCTCACCGTGGTAACACCTGTTCACCATCAAATACGCAACAAATTGGCACCAGAGTGTCAAAACTGGCCGTTGGAGCAAGGGAAGGACGTCTGGTGAGGGCATCGGCATGCCCTGTTGGTAAAAGATGGGTCGACGGAAGGAGTGTGATGATTTGGGTAATGTTCCGCTGGACATCCTGGGGCCACCATCCAAACAATGTTTTCACCCAAGTGGTTTTTGATCAGGTTTTGACATCAATAAGTATTCGTTTTATTCCGTTGGTGCCATGCGGCACTTCGGATGACTCGGAGCTATGCTGGTCCGTGTCCCATCTCTGGAGAGGGAAAGTATGTCCGCCAATTATGCAATTATGGCCATAAATGCTTCCATGGCACCAGTAAATCCAGTAATCACTGAATCAGGATGAATATAGGGTTAGGCTCCTCAACGTCTGGTGCTCTTTGGGTTGGAGTTCTGGACCTATGGTTAACTGAAACAGAAAGTGGTCCCTGAGGGCTTTTTTTAAAATCGATATACACGTCTCCTAATGACTGACACTGAGTTCTGACTACACACTTTATCACAACCTCCAGTGACAGCCTCCACAGGTAAATAATGAATAACTTTTGCACTGATACTTAGTGCTTTACAGCTTCTAATTGGTAATAAAGATTAGCTCGTGGATACTCGATTGTCTGATTGTGTGACAGGTTTTTATTTATTTTTATAGCGGCACAACACATTGTTGCAGGTTTTATCACCGTAATTGAAATCGTGCTGCACTGATGTGACGCTAAATAAAGCCAAATGCACCAGACAAATATGAAATGTGTTGATTTTGTGCATTTTAAAACTGATCCTGAAAATATTTTGGAGTATTTTTGACAACATGTCACTCACCCAGGTGTACAAACACTGCGAGCTTCATGGTTTTATTAGTTTGTATTAACATGAGCAGCAGTGTGTCAAGTTGGTCGTTTGGCATTGTGGTAAGGTACTGGACTATGGACCACAAGGTCCAGAGTTCAAATCCTTCCTCTGCCACAGCTGGGCCCCTGAACAAGGCCCTCAACCGACAATTACCTGGATTGTAAGTCTGTATTAATTGTAAGTCATGCTGGGTAAGTGCGTCTCCTAAATGACATCAAAGTAAACGCTCTAAGCTGGCCAGGATAACTGTCTTAAGTCTGTTGTTTTCTTGTCTTGATGTTATGATGTAATCAGACGTCTTTGATATTGTACGTTTTAAGTCCTGGCTTGTGCAAACAACGACATCAACATTACTGATCTTCAATATTCGAGCTCTCTCCAGAAACAAATGGGAACTGGCAAGGAGAACACAGGAATGTCTGGCAGGGTAGAGGAATGGAATATGGACAAGAGGCCGGGGAGACCATCGAAACCACGACACTGTGTCTTTCCATTTATACCACGATATTGTAAAAAAGTGGACAGACATTGCTCAAAAGACGTCTCCTATCTTTGCAAACAAGTATACTAGCCTGGATGCTTCCTACTGGTAAGACGTTATAGCTTAGTGCTCTGAAATGCTACTGATATGTGAAGATGTTTTCTTTGCATTTTTGTATTTCTTATTTTAACATTGGTACGTTCCAAACACTAAATGAGAAGGTTAGAGAGGGAGTTTACAGACACTAGCTTTACACCCACCAGTCCAAATATCCATACTGGTTTAAAAGCGCTTGAGAGAAGCGAGAGATGTGCCTAATTTTAGCCATGGGTCGAATGAAGTCATTTTAAAGAGAGCCATTTACCATTACCAACTTACCATTGTTTAATTAATACCTAGGTCTGTAAATGGCGTCTGTGTTTGTTCGGGACCTGTTCACAACAATAAAAGAGCACTGGAGCTTATCTTGAGGACTTTGCGCAATAAATCTGCAGTGCACCTACACTCTGAATCCACTCAAACATCACGCAACATCAAAGTGTCATACTGAAACGCTGAAAGTTGCAAGAGCTTGTGGTCGCTTAATTTAGACAAATTATCAAACCCGGGGGGGGGGGAGGCTAACGCATTTGCTTAAGAGCGCAGGCACATCATGAAATGAAACACGGGTACGTGGGCATGGTACATGGGAGAAAACGCCAATGGATTGTTGTTACACAGTAGAGGACATTTCCATGGTAATTCTTGTTATCAGGTCATTCTCTCTCTCTCTCTCTTTCACACCCTCCCTTTCTGAGTGATTATTGGTGATGTTAGATCACTTAGAGGCCAAAGTGTACTGGCTAACGTATGACAATTGGCAGCTTGTTAATGAAGGACTGAGAGACCGAAGATCCTCCGCACTTCTGTGAACAGCGAGGAAGGCAGAAGGTACGGTTTCAAAAATGCAGAACATGCTGAGCCATCTGGGGCAGGCAAAGAAGAGGATGAAGATAAAGAACACGCTGATGAGGCAGTGTCTGGGCGAAATTATTGGCACCTTTGTTCTCCTGGTGAGTTTTGGTCCTACGGCTGGTAAAACACATTTTAGATGATGAGTAAAGCAGTGAACTATTGGTAATGGTTGAGGGCTTTCGGAGTTTGTGGGTATCCAACATTTGCATAGTTTTTTTTCCTTCCTCTTTTTCTGCTACAGCACCCTCTACTGTTTTCAGACCATGGAAATTGGTCCCTCAATACATTTTCTGACGGACTTTGTTTTAGGAGTTTTTAAGAAGATGAGCTCATTATTTGGGGGAGGTGAAACCACATGGCGATGTGACCCATTCTGCTGAGTTTGTCTACCGAGAGTGTTTACTTGTTGGCTTTGTATTAGGAACAGGCTATGACCTAAATGATAAACAGAGCTCACTAATTAGAATGGGTGTCTACATACTTTCTGCCATGTAACATACAAGTGAGACCTGGTTACAAGGTACAGTCCAAGTAATAAAGGGTTAAGAGCCCAACAGTGATAGAAGATCAGGGCTAGGACCTTTCACCTTCTTGTTAATACAAAGTAATCGCCCCAACCCGTAACCCCTAGCCAGTATCATCCAACCAGAACGTAATTACAGTGCTCACAGCAACGAGGGGATATATTCTAAAATAAATATGAAGAAGCATTTGATTTTATTTGATTAAACATGATCATCAGGAAAGCAAATGAAAAGTCAAAAAGATGTTTGCATGATGCAAATGAGATTATTAATAATTATGGTGATTGTAATATTGTGATCTATTCATGGGGGTGGAACAGAAGCATGCTAAACTGGACCAGATTTCCCCGACATTGTGTTCAGTAGGGTGTATGGTCACCCAAGAGTGCCAAAACACACTGACGGCGATGGTGCACGGACAGGATCAGATTATCCAGCAGTGAATGCAAATATAATCTAGTTTCTCCAGGCAGGCTTTAGCTAGATCAGTTGAGCAAGAAACGCAGCACTTGCACAAACTCTGTAAGGAACAAACACCCTTTTAAGTGTTTAAGAACTTTAAAAACGTACAATTTAGTAGCGCGTTTGAGAAATATGTCATGTTTACTTTCAACTCCTTTGTCCTTTTTCAACTCCATTACATTTCAAACATTTGACTGGGGTGTCCAGCCTCAACCAAAAAAATGACCATGGCCAATATTTGTGCTCTCTCTTCTTTCTCTGTTGTCCTGTGTACATAATGACTGACTTAGTGATTAGCATGTCACTGATCATACGCATGACACCGGCAGGTTATGTTTCCTAATGGAAATGGAATCATGTAGAGATAAGAGGAGCAGACCTCACTACTTTGTTCATTATCTTAATGGAGTTCAAATATCTGCACAATGATAAGGAAACCATGTAAGGGCCATTTAATTGGCTTGATAAAAGGATAAGCAGCTTTGTGTTGGAAAGCTGTTGTGGTCAGTTTTTTCGTCCACGAGCGTCACCAATCAGCCGGGATTCAAGTCAAGCCAAACCACCCCCCATACATTTTTTTTTTAAAAACATGTAAAAACTTTGTCATCTTGCTGTCAGGATCTTGCTGGAGGACGAAGTTGAGACCGAGTCAAGCTTCTGGCTCGTGTCTTAAGCTGCTTCAGTGTTTTTAGATAATCATTGCTCTTGAATGCTGCCTGTTTTCTGGTGTACCAGGCCCAGGACCACTTGGCCACCTCATTTATATACAGAGTGTCTAAGGTACTCTGTAGATCTAGTGCTACCGCTCATGCTAACAGAGATTACTTGGTTAAACAGGTGGATGCGATTGTAGCTTGATCAAAATGCAGCCAAACTGGTCTTTGTGGATGAAGTATCCCATTGTTCCAAATTCACCCCCAGTGACCCCACAGTGACTTTCTGACAGTCCTTGGATTTGAACCTTTTGGTGTTCCACGACCTCTGGCTGCTTTTGACCTTGTGATTTAGTTGACTTCTCATGTTGTGCCTCCTCCCTCAGTTGTTCGGATGTTCAGCAGGAGCCCAGATAAAGACCAGCAGACTGGAGAAGGGGCAGTTTCTGTCTGCCAACATGAGCTTTGCTGTGGGGGTCATGTCCGCCATGTACCTCTGCATGGGAGTGTCAGGTGAGAGAAAAGAAATCCTGAGAACATGAAAGGTACTGACATCCTCCCGTGCACTCGGTTCTCAACAGTAGACTGGAGAAAATCGTTGTAGTTTTCAAACATGGGCGCAAGAGACAAAGCAACAATGATAAACGGTTAAACAGTTACACGTCGTTAAAATGCAAGAAGAAGAAGGACACCTTATGTCACAGTTCCTAACCCTTTATTATCAGGGCCTCGGCACAACACAACGGGCCACAAAAATCGGGTTCTGCTCTCCATGCACATGCATTCATGTATTTAATATGCATTAGTGTCACTGCGGTTACCTTGTGCGCGTATACAATACTGTGCAAAAGTCTTAGGCCACCATTAGGCTATGTATTATTATTTCTCAGCCTCTGTATTAGAATACAACCAGAAAACATGAAATGTTGTGTGTGATATTTTATAAAATGAAAAGAAAACGAAACAGCAGCTTCTGTAGACCACAGTGGAACAAATTCAGTGTTGTCCAGCCACAGCAGCATGTGGCAGCTTCATCAGGATTCATTCATCAGGATCAGAGACTTCATGATCCAAAAACAAACCCACTTTTTTGGGAAGGGGATTCAGTCATTGACAATATGTTATACTGTCTTTACACTGCTGCTAATAAAGCAAATCTAAAACATTTGCACATTACTATATATACCATAAATCATGGAAACAAGACCGTTTAGTTTCTATTATACGGCTTCTCTTGTTCTCAGGTGCCCATCTGAACCCTGCAGTGTCTCTATGTTACTCTGTTTTGGGGACCCTTCCCTGGCGAAGCCTTCTACCTTACTGCATATCTCAGGTGCTCGGGGCCTACCTTGCGTCCGGTGTGGTCTTTGTCATGTACTATGGTGAGGTCACAGGGTACAGAGACAGACCCTGATAATCGGTAGATGACTTTATGGCTTTACCATGAGTAATTAGTCATGCATTAAGAAGGGAGGTCTCAATTTCTCTTGTGCTCCGTCCAGACGCTATCATGCAGTTCAGTGGTGGAGTTCTAACTGTTTATGGCCCTAACGAAACTGCTTCCATCTTTGCCACCTATCCCACCGAAGGAGTCTCCCTGCAAACCAATGTCTTTGACCAGGTCAGTGCACAAGACTGAGAGACATCCTGACCATTTTTCAGTCAAACCTAACAACATTAATCCCACGCAATATCAACTGGCAACTGATCTACTGGTCCAAAACAGCTAAATTACTGACCCGAATATCTGCTCCTAGTCAAAACACAGCAATATATAGCCCAAATTCTGGTACTGCCAGCCCAAAACATACCGGCATGTACCCAAAACACAACAGCACACACCCCAAACACAGAAGAAAACAGCCAAAACTTTGGCTAAAAAGTGTTGCATGAAAATTAAAAGTACACCCAAAAGCACTGGCCCAACTAAACAACATTACCAAAACGATCAGTACTTTACTTAACCCATTAACTGCTAATTTTTTTTTCTTAACATTTTTTTAAACTTTATTTCTCTCTGCCTACATCCCATCCCATCCCATCCCATCAGTAATCGAGTTAAAGCACCCGATCCCCCAAATAGGGATCATGGTTTTTAATGGATTAACTGCAAAACTGAGGTTGAATATAAAGGTGTGCTGGACCAGAACCTGAATATCTCAGACATGATTCATTTTTAATCTCTTTTCCCCCTCTCTGGTTGGTTCGGACAGGTCATTGGAACTGCGACACTGCTGCTGTGCATCCTTCCTATGAGTGATAAAAGGAACAGACCTCCTCCCGAAGCACTGCTTCCACCCATCGTGGGAGGTGTTGTGTTGGGTATAGGAATGGCCATGTCTTCGAACTGCGGTGGCGCGATCAACCCGGCCCGAGATTTGGGGCCTCGGCTCTTCACTTTATCGGCAGGCTGGGGTATCGAGGTTTTCACGTGAGTTTCAGATCTCACACTGTAACTCTTTAACCCTTGTTTAAGGAAAGGCTTTAGGAAAGGTTTAGGGTTGGACACACCAGTCCCGACTAATGTACCTTGCTTTTTTAAGGTTACAGATTGTTTGTTATTAAATAACATTTTGTAAATGTGCTCTGCCGCCCCTCCACTCATGGTGTACGGGGTTGTACTTCCAGCAGAGATTGTTAAGAGGCTAAATAACTGGTCATGATCGGACTGGGGAAAAAAATGACACCAAAATCATACCGTAAACTTTTTACTTGGTATTCTTAAATCTCTCCGTACCCACTCAGGTGCTTCGATTACTTCTTCTGGGTGCCGCTTGTAGCTCCACTGCTGGGGGCCCTGCTGGGCTCCTTTTTGTACATGGCCTTCATCCAGTGGCATCTCCCTGACCCTGAGCCAGAAGCAGTAGGAGCTCAGTGCCGGGACACAGAGTTTGAGAAACCTCCAAAGGACGTGGATGGGGTTTGCACCAAAACGGCTGCCTTATAGATTTCTAACAGACATTTCTTATTCAGCTTCTAGTTGCTTTTTGGCATCAAGCACCGTAGGTTAGGCTAAATCCATTTACAGATGGGTGGGTGCAACAATGCAGAATTTGCACCCTGGATAGTGCCCTAATATCACAGTAACCAAACAAGGTAGGTGAGTGCTAATGTGTAAATATTTGCTATGTAACATGTCACAGGATTTGCACTGTGGCTCAGCAAGAGAAAATCAATCGCAAACCTAAACTTATTATATTAACGAGCAATCGTTCAGACGTTGACTGGCTTTAACAGTTTCATTCATTTTTTAAGGGATGATCGGTCCAACAGCACATGTTGTGTTTGCTGGTCAAAGCGAGTTCAAGGATAAGTTTGCTGTAAGGTCATTTATTTTTTGACTGGTGCCGGTTTAGCTGGTCCACTCTCATGGTCTTTCTGGTAAAGCTGGTTGGCCAGCATACCAGTGTCCAAAATAAAACATACGCTGATCTTTGTTGGGTTTTTCTCTGCAAAGTCCAGAGTCCAGGGTCTAAAAAAAGTCAAACAGACTACTGCTGTACCTGAGGATAAAATGTATTGTATTTAATATTTAAATAACATGTAAGACCCGAGACACAATGTAGAGCTAGGAAAGAGCTGTCAGTAATAATGTGATAAACGATAGATATATTTTTATTTAATAATGTACGTGTACAGTTTGACCCTCGTGTCTTGTATAAAGGAATAACGCTGTATTTAATTAACTTAAATAAAGTGCAGAGAATAGTTTTTTTTTCCCTTTTAGCTCTGATTTATTACAGTACTAAATAACTGATTCCTGTATGATAATCAAATGTAATGTATACTTATGGCCAGAAGAGGGCGCCCAAGTAAAATACCTTCATACATATTATAAATATTTTATCAATGTTTCTATAGTTATTAAATCATGTTAATTACAATACCAGTGATAATAATAATTACACTTCATTTAATTGTCAAGTCATTGGCAACATGTAGTGCATGTTTTAATGATGATGATTATTTTTTATACTATATTATTAGCAAAGATGAAAGTCTTAAATAATTAAGAAATTAGTTACTTTAAAAATTGTATTTGCTTTCAAGACTTGAGGTAGCCAGGTCTGCAGGTGTGGAAATTAAGTGTGATTTTTAATTATTAACCATTAATCTTACACTTAAGGATTACATATGCAATTCATATAGCTTATATTTCTTATTTGAACATAAATATGTTTTAAATCCTGTTTTTTCCTGGTCAGGGTCACTGGCACCTATACCTCGACAAAACAGATTGCTGGCATAAGCTTGCCATAAACAGGATGCCAGTCCATCACGGGGCCCACAGGGGTCATTTTTGCACTTTCAGGTGTGCCTGCACGCGAAGCCTAACACCACCGGGATTTGAACCTGAGTCACCGCAGGTGGGTTAGCGTGTTAGACCACCGTGCCCCCCGATTTCCTGCTCTCACAAATTGGAGGCTTTTATTATGGGAGATTTGATTTTGAAGTATCCCCTAATTTGTGTGAGCAGTATATTATTATTATTATTATTATTATTATTATTATTATTATAATTATTATTATACTATATTATATACTAATAATAATAGAAATTTAATATAATATCTGACTTTTTGAATTTCATTTGAAATCTTGTTGGCTAATATGATATAGACCTTGCGATAATTAATTGTCCGTTCATTATCTTCCACTTAAACCATACGGTCGCAGACCAGGAACCAACCCTAGATGGGGCAATAATTCATCGTAGGGCACACACATACACTCAGTCACACACTAAGGGCCACTTTAGAGACAGCAATTAACCAAACATGCATGTCTTTGGACTGTTTGAGGAAAGACAAGGGGAGGGCATGCAGACTCCACACAGAAAGGACCCAGGCTGTCCCACTCTGGGATTGATCCCCGGTCCTTCTTGTTGTGAGACCGCGGTGCCGCCCACCGAGCCCCCGTGCCGCCCGATAATTAATTGTTTTAATGATACTAAAGCAACTGCAGGTGTAAGGTGAGAGCGCTGGATACTGAAGCCACGCCCACTAGTAGAAACCTCACACAGTTTGCGCGTGAGCGAGTGTTTAAATAGAGCCCGGTAGACTTTTCCGTTGGCCCTTACCCCTTTCTCTGAGCTGGATGATGCGCTGTGTTATTACTTATGGAGGAAAAACGTGATAAAAAAACTAAGATATAACTCGAAAGGATGCCGCTAAAAACGCCGGACGAAGCGCTGAAATGAGGAGGAACAACAGTGCTTAGACTGAGAGGGGAGACGCTAAGAAGGTAAGGCGACCGTTATTTATGGTCACTTTCATTCGAGCTTTACTGGCTCTCACTAGTGGTTTGTTTTTCGAAACAATAGCTAAACCAACGTTTGAAACAAAGTCGGACTTCTGTGTGTTAAGTTTCGACCAGAATTAAAAGCAAATATCAACTACCTGACCTCGCGGGGCCATGTTCACAGTAAACCGGACACTTCGTAAGAATCGATAGTAAATAGCACAGGCTCGCGCGCTGATTACCTTCACAGTGATCCGTCCAGTCTCAGCGTTTAGTCCAGGTTTTGCGTTTATTATTAGGTTTTGTCTTTATTATGAACACGTCGACAAACAGAAACCCCTCATCATTCTTTCTGGCCAAACCTACACCAATTATAGATCTATATATCTATTATCTATATTAGATAGAAAGTACTATAGGAGCGTCACTGTCTATCAGGATCGTTTTAATAGGTAATTATGATGTAGGAGAAACTCTTGGTGTAATTTTTTTTTATTGTATTCTTTAATTAAATTTGAACTGTAAACGAGATGTCCAGTTGACTTTTAATCCGAGCAACTGGAACTGGTGGTTCAGCTTCTGTGTCAAAGTAGTGATGAAGCAAAGGATTAAAGGATGAATTCACATCACCACTGTGTTCGTGTCCCATTCTATTGCAATGGAAACGCATTTCCAGTACAGTCTGGATCCTGCTTATTAGTATACACCTCAAAGGCCATATCATGCGCCGCGTCAGGTGACACGTTTTGGCTTCTGTTGTAAATTTGGCAGGTCGAACATGAGCAAATGAGGATCTGAAACTCTAGCATTACCCCGGCGTTTCGGATGGATCCAGGTGCAGTGTCACGAGAATGGTGCGGTAGGAGAAAGATTAAAGCCCCAGACCAGTCTATTTACTTTTCATTTTCAAAGAAGGAGTTCACATTTGGGTGGAACGGCACAAACGAGGGCTTGCCTGCTTTTCAGACGGTTTGGCATAACGATCCTCCACCACACTTAACAGTGGGTATTTGGTTATTCCTGTATAAATACCCTTTCCCCTTCTCATAAATCTCCCTTTTTGTAACATACGAGAACTCTGAACACTATAACGTACACGGTTTTCTTCCGCCATGCGTTCAGAATGGTTTGTTTGCATAACCAGGCTTCCATATTCTCCAAATCTACTGTACTTACGTCCTCCTTAAAGCAGTTTCCTAACGACTTTGGTTGGTTTAAACTCCTTATTTTTTACTAAACGGCGGCTGTGTAGGTTTAATAGCCAGTCTCCTGTAGGTTGTGTGTTCTGTGTATGTTGATCAGTTTTGAAACCTGGACCTTCTGGTCTCAGAAGTCCAGTACCATTGCACCAGCACAGTCCTTCAAACTAGTAGCAGATTTTACATTTACCCCATACAGCAGGTACATTTGCCCAGAGAGTCTTATAATTGGTTGAAACTTTAAGCAGGGTGTTTGTGGGTTAAGGGTCTTTTCTAAAGTTTAACCATGTACCTTAACCATTGTGATCCCCAGGGTTATACAGATCACAGCTTATCATGCTTTCTAGATAACGATGTTCAGCTTGGGCAGACCGAAAAGAGTAAATACAAAGTGTAACTTCATTAGATGGCTGTTATTTAGATTTTACGTGTCCTCAGTTATCTCCCCTAGTGGAGACCGGGATGGGGCGACAGTCTGTCGCAGGGCACGGCATGGGTTACCGTTGCTGCTCCGGGAGATGATTAATCAGGTCTCCCGTCCCTTACACACGGCCATCGTGTCTGTGTGATGTCTGACTCTCCTGGTAGTCACTCTAAACGTGATTCTAATGTGTCTGTGTGTCTAAAGAATGACTGTCCAAAAACAGGACTGTGTCTCAAATATTAAGTCAAGATTCTGCAAGATGGAGACGATTGTGCAGAGGACTTGCCGTGTCGGAGCACATTTAAACATTTCTCACGAGTCACAGACCGTTTTTGGTCAGATATGTTCCCTTAAACAAAAGCATTTAAGTTTGTTTAAAAGTTTCCCAATTAAAACATGAGCTGGCATCGGTTTGGTGCGTATTCTAGGCACGCTGCTTTTCGCAAATCTTTTTGCTAATCGGCTTTGCTGAACAATTCGGCGTCACTGTGCTTTGTAACGCGTACCCAAGACGACTAAACAGCATGAAAAATGTGGGTCATTCATGCCCTAACGAAGCAGCTATATTATCCAGAGGTCCCGGTGAGCCACGGCTTTAGAGATTTGTGCTTTCTCTTTTAAAACTGAATGAAACTGAGAGTTAAATCAGGAGAATTAGAGTAAGGTTGTTTCAACCATGTGACATTTTACTGGGAAAGGAACAGAAACACACTTATGTAACACAGGTACCACAAACTTTCTTATTACACCGTTATACAATAGAAATGAACTCACATCAGCAGGGCGAATGCATATAATGTATGTGGCATTAATGCATTTTATTCCCCAATCCACATTAACGAGTTAATTCAGATTCACACTTCCTACCTCTACCTAAATGATTCAGTGGATCATTGAGCTTATGTTTTTTTTATTTTTTCTTTAAATACTGCACTGTTTAACCCCCGGTCATTGCAGATGGATTTGAACATACAGGAAGCAGATTAGGATTGATCCATAGGAATTAGTGCAAATAGAGCTTTTGTTATGTTATCCAAATGTGCATAAACCAAACCATATCATATTTCATCCCAAGGTTTCTTCCTTCTTTATTCGTGGAGTTTTTCCTTGCCACTGTCGCCTTGCCTAGTTCAATTTTAGATTGGCCTTTTAAGATAAAATAATTTTGTAAAGCTGCTTTGAGCATTGTGCTCTATTGTGCAAATTGCTATAGAAATACATTTGGCTTTGACTCTGACTTTTTCAGGGGACGAGTTACATCTAACGTCTAACGTGGTTTGACTATATATGCACTCCACCAGGAATACTTCTGCAGTGCATCTTTTGCCTTATTATTTGGCTCGATGATGTAATGCCCTTGATCTATGCTAGCAGCGGCTTTCCGTTTGCTCAGCCCGTGTGGCACCAGGCATCATTTTATGTAGATCGCAGGAAATTGTCAATTTAGCCGAATTTAGGGCTTCAGCTGGACCCTGACATTATGAGAGCAAAGGACTTTTTAGCAAGGAGTGCGCGCTCCCGTTGCTAGCAGAGCCAACACTGCGAAAAAGAAGGGAACGGCTGTGTGAATGAGGAGTGATATAAACCGGTAGAAAATGTGACAGATGCTTTGCTAAATTTCCTGTAACAGATGACATTAGAAGGTTTCTGGTCTGATGCTTGCTTCCTGTTTTGACCTTTGAAGCGAGGCAGGCAGAAGGGCTGCCTTCACCAGCTGGAAAGATGAGAGACAAATTAGCAAATTATGCAATCAGAGGAACGAAAAACGAGACAGAACGAGGTTAAACGAGAACGATCTTGATCACCTAATGGTTAGACTGATTCCTGATGCCTGCGTCTGTCAGCGAGAAGAGAAAAACCCGTAACATCTCCTCTTTGACGAGATCTGAGTGACCTCCTGACCTTCATATTGATTCAGAATTAAGTCAAATTAGTCTGCCCCTGTCAGAAGTACGTGTTGGGGCTTGTTGGTAAACTGGAGTCCTTCTGTTCTGCAACCCATTTTTTTCTTTGCATGGTAAAACAATCTCTGCCTGCCTAACGTTACGGAAGCTAAATACGTTAACAAAGATTTGGTGTATATCTGATCATTTTAGACATATCTGATTGGCTTTAGTGTCTGTTTTGGTTTTGTTCAGTAGGTGAACTGGATACTCAAGTTGACCCTAAATCTGAAAGAGCAAGCATAATGCCCTGTACTGGGCCGGCACACTGTACCTTCTCAGACTTTATCGTACCCAGTGTTCTCACGATAAGCTTGTGATTCACAATGTAGCGCTTAACCCTTAAAAATCAAGGCTAAATTGACTTTTTTACGATGCACACACACACACACAAAAGAAAACCACACTGAACGCAAGAAGCATTATATGAATAGAATATAAAAATATTGAATGAAACGTATTAAATATATGTTTCATGAAACCTAAATGAAACAAAATAAAACATAACACAAATAAAATGAAACCTTTTAATGGCGTAAGTTGAATGTAGTTCTTGGGCATAACGTTGTAATATGTTCAGCACAGGGGTCTGGGTTTAGGTCCGGAGATTACTGTCCATCCGGGTCAGGTGTAACATATTAGCTGCAACACTATTGGCTGTATCCGAGAGAGCACCAGATTGCTTCACATAAAAAAAAAAAACGGAAATAAAATACTTTATAAATGTATTAGAAGTCGTATAGCATTTGTTAAGCACAGGCTTAGTGTAAGGTTTAGCTGAGAGAGTCGTGCGGGAGCTGTAAGGATTAAATATCACTGTATCCCTGAGTGAGCAGTCATTTGTCCCCTGTTATATCCTTGAGATCCTGTTGACAGTGTATTTCTCTGTTTCTGTGTGTGTGCGTGTGTGTGTGTGTGTGTTCAGATTCTCCCATGGGACAGAGTGGCAGAACATCAGAGGGATGGAAATGTTCAGAAAGAGGCCTCCCACAGGTAAATAAATATAATGGGGTTTAAATTGTCTTACTGTGCAATATACATTGTGTGGTACATAAAGGTCACACCTACACAACTACAAGCACTAGTCATATCCTGCACGTCTTGATAACATCGCACATAACATGCATTTTAGCGGTTCGACCCCATTGCAGTGGGTATCTTTTGGGGTACGGTGTAATGTAAAAAAATTTTTAGGTTCACGTATGCATATGTGCCTAATAATAGTCATGTACTGTAGCGGGACTCTTGGTCAAATGACATCACAGGCCAGGGTGTGGTTCACAGCGCCGAGGGCGATACGCTTTTGAACATGCATCGTTCCATGTAAAGAGATAAAAACATTTCCAAAAATCAACACCTGTGCTGCCCCGTCCTCTTCTGATCTCCTGGAATTCCCTCTGTCACCCGTCCTCACATATAGAGCCGAACAAGCTGGAAATCCTGCATGCGCTTCCTGAGCCTTATGTATTGAACCTTGGAGTAAAGATCTGCCCATCTTTACACATTTAAAGAGCACGTTGTTCCCAGCAACCTGATCAGCATCTCCGCATTGGTCGATCCCACAGCAAATCAGAACCCTGGGTGGTTATGTCATACGAAAACATCATGGTGGCATAAAAACACTGCTCCGTGGCGCCGTTCTGAGACTTGACCGAGAGCAGTGAGAGTCATTTGAGCTGCAGATCGAATTGAAATCAATAAGGGCAGTGTAGACTGAGAGTAATGCGTTTCTATACAATGAGAGGATTTAAGCAAGAGCAAACGAAGGGCAAGAAGACACAGCTTTGTAGGTTTGATTTGGCAGATTCAGGTTCATGCATTAAGCCGATCCTGCCGCTTCGGTTCGGTCACTTTGGGAACGAGGCTGCATCGTTAAGCCGAACGACCTTCATGAATGCAGTAGTTAAAGCAGTTATCAGTTGCTGCAGTTTTTAGGCCGGCATGTTTTCAGCCATGTCAGAAGAGTTTAATTAAACAGAGGAAGATCATAATCAGGCCAAAATGACTATTCCTAAAGACTTTCCAGATTTGTTTCCAATCAATCTTCCCCTGGATTGGACAAAAAAGGGACTGTCTACATCAGCAAAGATCAAAAGGACAGGTAAAATCACTTCAGATCATGTTTAGATTTGTATTTGTATCTGCGCTGTCAATCATCTTGTCTTGTCAGAATGCATTCTTGGCATCATCTCATTACTATGTCATGTCAATAAAATTCTGCATCCTTCACCCTTTATGTTGTTTGTATGTCATTTCCTATTGTTTATACATTTCTTATTCTCGATTTAGGTAGCATGATTATTTGTACTTTCCAACGTTTTTGTCGATGTCCTGGGATTGTCCTGGGTTTGGGGTAGGGGGTATTAGTGTGTCCTGGTCGGAAAGTCAGCAAGGGCAATCAAGAGTCGCTGTTGCAGTCGATAGTAGCGCCAACAGAGGAAGTGGCCCCAGGACACCATGTAAACTTAGTCCAATCTGTATATGGTCCGTCTGGATTATTATCCATTTCCCTCAAAAATCATGCTTGCTGACTTCATCATATTCACTATGCTTTGTAGTTTCTCTTATTCATATCACAACCCTGTTATGGATATTTATCTCTCTTTCTCTCCATTTGCTCGAGCCTTACATTGTCTTACATTGTGTGTGACACAGCCGGAATTGCAAAAGCCCAGCTTCCCCTAATAATCAAATATGTACCATTTCATTGACTACAAATGCATTAGAACACGTTCATCTTGAAGACAAGCTCGTTCAGAATCAGCTTCTTGAAAAATCGACAACATTCCTGTAGCGTCAATGCCATATATTTTAATAAATTCTTTTCGTATACGGTCGATGGTCAACGCGTTTGCCTGTAGAAGCTGGGCGTCCATTCACTTCAATGAGACTGCATGGAACAGGTTTTTTTTATTGCCTTGCAACTCAACAGTTATTGGATCAAAGCCACGATTTTGTCCTGCCCCCGGATGCTCAGCATCTCTGGAGGTAAATTGAGCTGAAGGCGGGCCTTGGCTGGCCTGGATGCTGAGCTTGAGCATGATGATCTGAATCGTGTTTTGATTGGCAGCTAAAAGCTTAAGTCTTACACCTGTAACACACTGGGCCAAGGCCGTCTAAGCAGCCTAGCTCTGTAAGCAGTACGATAGGGTCACAGACCACAAGGACCAGGTAGAATTTACATATAAATAAATTGACAAATTTGATGACGTAAGCTGACACTCTATAAATCTAAGTAGATTTGGATCTGAAAATGTGCAACATGTCAAACCTTGAGGTGGGTGGGCTACAACAGCAGAAACCCATACCGGCCTAATTTTGTGTTTTTAATGCGTTTCGTGTCATGAGAGGTCAAATATTTAACAGCCTCATTACAGGCATCACCGTTATACCATTACTTTGTTCATGATTACCACTTTGATTTCCTTTCCCTGGTTTTATGGTGGAGCATCATGACAGGTGCGTTTCTCTAAAAGAACAATCAGTGCAGCTCTTACTCGAGGCCGTCCTTGCCTGCATCAACAAGGGCACTGTGGTAAAAATGCTGACTGGTTCTCTGTAATGGAGAGCACTGAGGTACCGGAGCACCAGCTGCCCTGACATTATGTCATCTTTAGCCAATAAGCACCTGCTCAGGACTCAGGACTGTGGAGTGTCACAGATGTTTGTGCTGCATCACATTAAGGAATGTGACCTTAGACCTCAGTGGTATGAACATTACCTCTTGTTCTCATTACTCATTCGATTCCTGCCGTCCTTCATATCGTTCACACAACTTTCAACTCTGGACATTTTCACAGCGCAGAGTTGAAACTTGCTTATGTGTGATCATGACTGTAAATGTTTTTGACAGTGTAAAGGAGAGTGGCCTTTTAGCAGGAAACCACAGGCTGCATGAGTAATTTTGAGACAGCAAGACCAGAAAAGGTGTGAGCATAGCGGAGGCTGCTGTGCATGCATGTGTTTGGCTTGTTTACTGCACTTGTTTCAAGCACCATCTGACCACCTGTGGGACCCACACTGGTTGTGAATGACATAGTTGTAGCTGGGACTGAGTGAAAAAGTACTAAGCATTGTAGGTGCAAGTAGTGTAGGTACAGGTTTTCCTTCACATATCAAAAGGCATATAAGCAGACATGAGGAGGTTGTTTAGGATGCAGTCTGCATAAGTAGAACGGTCACTGTTGTGTGTGCAGTGTATCAAAATATCAGCATAGAAAAGCTTAAGGCTTATGGAACTCTCCCTATTTGGTAAGATAGCCACCTGACCTGTATAACTGAGCTTGAATAGGTTTGTGTGGACAATCTGTGACAAGCGTTTGGGTGAGAATGGCCTGAATGACAGCGAAGTACTTTTTCAAGCAGTAAAAGGTTATTGGGAACTGAGAACCTAAGGCTGTTGCAACAGAAATGAAAGTAACAGGTGTGATGCGTTTGCCATAGTCCCTTCTGCATTTAGCAGCACCTTTTTCCAGTACAGATCTTAATCCCACTCTTTCTATGCTGATAAATTGCGTCTGTTCTGCTCTTACTCTTCTTTTCTCTTGCAGAAGAGGAGAGGAGGGTTCGAGCTAATGACAGGGAGTACAACGAGAAGTTTCAGTATGCAGTAAGACCTATTCAGCGTGCAAGCTATGAGTTTTACATTTAAATTCAGTCTTTCAGTCATGCAACATGTCATTCTGTCTGTCTGTGCAGAATAATTGCATCATGACCTCAAAGTATAACATCATCACTTTCTTGCCAGTCAACCTCTTCGAGCAGTTCCAGGAAGTCGCCAACACGTACTTCCTGTTTCTTCTCATACTGCAGGTATTTATAAGCTTGTCAGTTTTATTCCATATTTACAGAAAGGAGCGTAAAAGGTTTAAGGTTCTACAGCACTGCTGTATATTTCTGTATTAATAATGATAATAATAATAATAATAATAAGACTTAAATAATATTTCCATTTAATAAAATGACCTGGAGTCTAGTGCACTGGGCTGGTGGAGTTTCAGGGGGAATCATTCCCTAGGACAGAGCACTTGGAGACACAACCCTCTGATACAGACAGAAACAGCATTTAATATTGCTCTAGGAGGGAATTCTTATGCACAGACAGAACCGAAGCCCCTCCCTTGCCTGGGACTGAACAGTTGGACCCAGACAGAAGTGGGACTTTGGGCACAGATGGAGCCGGGATGGAACCAGGTGTTGAGTCCTTGTCAGGCTCCCTAGAAACTTGGACTAAACCAGGCATTGAGGCTCCTCCTCATCTTAAAATATAACTCAAACTTTAACTGGATTTAACTGGATATGAACCAGGGGAGCTCAGCATTGGGAACCAGCTCACATTTGAGTTGCATTTCGAGTTTTGTTCTGACGTTTGTGATGCGTGTCTTGCCCGGGTTCTGTTCTCATTCAGAGAATAGTTACAGTTCTGTCAGTCAGTCTGTGTGTTCTGTTTCCAATACCTGGACACCCCTGTTCCTTACAGCTCCAGTACCAGGCCCATAGGGTATATAAGAAGATTTAATTTTCCCCTCTTTAAGGTGCACATCACAATGCACGCTCACCAAGCACTTTGGACATTACACTTTAACTGGGCCACATCTGACCCTGCATTAATGGCTTTAGTACTTTTCCTTCAAATCCTCACAGTTCTGACCAGAATATCAAAATCAACACAACTGTCTGAACTGCAATGACTGTAATTGATGGTTTCTCTCTTGGATGTGCCTCTGATGGGAGTTTCGGAGCAAAATCAATAATCAAACTCTCTTTGTTTGTCTGTCCCAGTTGATCCCTCAGATCTCCTCTCTGTCCTGGTTCACCACCATAGTGCCTTTAGTACTGGTGCTGAGCATCACTGCAGTCAAAGACGCCACCGATGACTACGTGAGTCTCTTCCACGGTTACAGTCGCTACAGTATCCCCGTAAACACAAGAGTCACGGAACGACTTTTTATTTACATATTAATGCCACGACAGGCTTAATAATCCGTAAACATAATTTCAGGCCTGTAGCACAATAATGCACATAATTATATTTCCTGCACTGTCTCTTTCTCGGACATAGTTTCGTCACAAGAGTGACAAGCAGGTGAATAACCGGCAGTCTCAGGTGCTCATCAACGGCGTGTAAGTCCAAAACTGTTCGTTCGTCATTAACTAAAACGTCATGCTGTGTTAGTGCTGCACCCATGCTGTATTTACACCCTGTTCTGTCATATTCGGTGTGTGCCAGCCTGCAGAAGGAGAAGTGGATGAACGTGACAGTGGGTGATATCATCAAATTAGAGAATAACCAGTTTGTGGCTGTAAGTCATTCTGCATCCCTAAGCCTGATGTCATCACTTCCAACACTCACGATTATTATCACTTGGGGACAATAATAACAAAATTATAGTAGAAACAATAGTTATACTATTATTATTATTATAACTCATATTTTTTGTATAGAGTGTGGTCTTCTGCTCTGACCATCCATGGTATTTACACAATTAATTTACAAACAGCAAATAGATGTGTGTGTGTGTGTGTGTACGCTTTGCAGGCAGATTTACTCCTGTTGTCCAGCTCTGAACCACATGGCTTGTGTTACATTGAAACTGCGGAACTAGATGGGTAAGAGTTTGGCTCTTAAAACGCAAAATTATTTTCCTGGCTTCGTAATTGTACAATAATTTGATTACAGACTGTACAAGAAAAGAGAAAGAGATTTACTAATCCACTAATATCACTCTGTGTTTCTAAACGTGCATAAACCCTCTTATCTGAATGCACCTCATTCCAACTGTTTGGATAATATTTGGAGCATAAGAGAGAATGTGTGTGTGCCCGTATCAACAGATTATTTTTAAATATGGAAATAAATATACAGATAATGCGCGTCTATATGTGTGTGTATGTGTCATTCCCACATCAGGAATGATTTTATAATGAACCACTGCAGAAATCTCACGCGGCTTATTACTTATAGGAAGGAAGTGGAAGGTGCAGGTAGAGGCAAATGTTATTAAGGGAATTAGCATAAAGGAGTTTGTCTATAATGTAGGTTCAGTTCAAGATTTAAGGGAGGCTTATGCATTAAGTACGTGCCTGCCTTATGATGACTCTGTTGTGTTTTACTGCCGTGAAACCAAATATATTGGCGTAAAAAACCTTTACTAAATCTGTAAATAGAAATTTGTTTGCTGTGAATGTTTACCCAAAATTGCTTGCCTTGTCAATATGAGTTTGAGTTGCAGAAATCGGGGGCGTTTTTGTTGTATCTGGGTCAGTTTTTGTATCTTTGTTTTGTGCTGCAGTGAAACGAACATGAAGGTGCGCCAGTCACTCTCTGTCACCACTGAGCTGGGAGACCCCGCCAACCTGGCTCAGTTCGATGGTACGATATGTGTGTGCGCTTGTGAAAGTTTGTGTGTGGGTGAGAGAATGAATCTCCTGTATAACACTTGCATGACCTTTTCATCAGGAGAATGTATTATTTAACGATTGCTGCAGCGAGAGAGAGATAGTGAGAGCTCTCGCCTACACTTCCTGCGCTTTTGCAGCATCTATATAGCATGTGCTATATTATCTATGTACAGCCGAATCCGGTTAATTGGACCACCGGTTAATGGGACCGGCCGCTTATTCGGACCGAATTCTAAAGTACCAAAACAAATCCTGTTATATACGTGTAATTTTATTCGCTTATTTGGACCAAAATTTCATTTAATCAAACCAAAGCCACTTAGAGTGGATGCAAAGACAGATATGGGAGGATTTTTGGGATCCCCGGGAGAATTGGTGCTTTTATCAAAGGTCAGGAAATCCAAAAAGCTGTGCTGCCAAGAGCAGAACCAGCGGGAGGTGACCACGCCCACCACTTTCTTGATTTTGTTCAAGTTCAAGTTTGGTCCGTCAAGAGAAGGTATCAGATCCCACTGGATAAGTTCTTCAAACGTTGACTGGAATTGAGTAA
>JAUZST010007911.1:0-13880 GCA_034779995.1 Parotocinclus haroldoi | reverse complement strand
GTATGTGTGTATATATATATATATATGTATATAAATAAGCTTCTCAAAAGTGTCCAATAATTTTATTAACCTAAAAACTTTTGTTGAATAAACAAACTGGTGTTAAACTCTCAGCACTGTGGAAAGGTGGGACACCCTTAGATGTGTTGTTTTACCAATGGTCTTATGACTAAACACCAGTTGAACACCAGTCCGTTTATTCACCAGAAGTTTTTAGATTGATAAAATTATTGGAAACTTTTGAGAAGCTTATTTAATCATTTCTGCATATACTGTGCTGCTAAGCGGTGTTCAACAAACGCGATGGTAACCACAGTGAAGCTTTCCGTTGGTCCCTGATAATTAATTGACTACACACACAGTACTGCAGTTCAGAATTTACGGTATCGTTAAAACCTTGCTTATGATTTGCTGCAGAATAACGGAATCTGTCGGCCCTACCGAAACCTCCATTGCTCCAAGACAAAGGCCGAAAGCTGCCAACAGCAATGTGCTGCCACTGCCCAACTCTGTAACGCCTGTGAAAATGAGTGCCCCTTCTGGACCAGTCAGCAATGGCCAGAAAGGTGATCTCCTTTATTCATTCGTATTCGTTCTACTCTACTCGCTACATTGTTGTCTTTTATTTTATAGCTTTATATTCTCTATTTTAATACCATTCTTCATAATGTTGTATTCTATTCTTGTATACTTTTACTGCTCACGACAATTAGAGAATACTTTAAACTGAAATATCCCATAATGACATATCCCCTAATTTGTGAGCTTGTATATTATATTTTTAATTTCTCTAAATGCCCCCTTTCATTTTCATATTTAGCTTCTGTCAACTGTTAACAACCATATTACTTAGATAGCTTAAAATTTTTTTTTTACGTAATTTTACGAGGGACTCCTTTTAGAGCCAAGTTTGAAAACAAATTTAGAGCCAACATTATTGAACAGAGTATTTAATGTGCTAAGTGTTGTGCTGTGTTGTGTTGTGGTCCTGTAACAAAACCCAGCACTGCACAAAGGTGGTGTATGCAAAACGTCGAAACTTGAGGCGTGTGGGGTAAAATGCAGAAGACGGAGTGGTCAGATGAACCATTAACTGGACAGACCGAACCCTTCTGTCAGCTCAAAGCAATCCGACTGTTCTCCGTTTCCATTCCCAGAGCTTTATTGTGACATTCGGAGTAAACTTCAAAGGATGTTGTGTTTAGGCTGGCACCTGGCGCCACAGTCAAGCCAAACTGAAATGGAGAGAGAATTCTCTGAGAAGATATTTAACTCCGAGAGAGCAATTTGTCAGATTTGCAGCAAAGGTGCCAGCTAAGGTTATTAATACTGATAATATGTCCAGCGTCGCTCAGTTGCCAGACTACAACCACAGCTGCTGTAGCTTTATGGAAACTGGTTATTAAAGGGGCTCGCAACTGTGACAGTGACCAGATGTCTCGTGTTAACAGAAAGTGTGACGCATGTGAAGCTGCCCTTCAATTTGGTGTCGCAATTCAGTCCTTATCCGACTTTTTCTGTTTAACTGTAGACAGACGAAAACAATAGTGTGCTCGTGTGTGTTCCCTCAGCACAGGGGAATGGGCAGCAGGCCGCCGTGCAGATCCAGAGCAGCAATCCGTACAACAGGGTGTTACAGCAGCTGCAGCCAGGGGACTTGAGACTGCAACAACTTCACCAACAACAACAACAACACAACCTTCACCACCAGCAACAAGTCAGCGCACAACAGCTGCAGTACATGCAGGTATCGTTTAGGCCTGTGATTTACTAGAAACGTGTCCAAGATTTGTCCTGTTCGTTACCTTTTAATGTTTAAAATCAGCTAAACGTAATCTGCTTGGGGTGTGGAACCCTGTACTGTTGTGATGTGGGTAGGAGATTTATGTCTTGGCAGTACAAGTGGACCTGTTCGCCGGTTCTGGCTGGCATTTTGGTAATGTGGCTCAAGTGCAGACAGATGGCGCTGTGGTCGTGTGTTTGAATTGAACAAGGAGCGTTGGGAGCACAGCAGGTGGTCAGCTGGTTAATTGTGTATCTCTCTGTTAATGGGATCTATGGCCTAACACAGCTGTCTCTCAACTGCTGGAAAGCTGTTCTCTCCTGATGTGTGTGTGTGTGTGTGAGAGACCGGCTCATGATCAGCTTTAGTGGCTCAGACTGCTTTTATTATGAAAGGAATCAATGTGGAGGCCACATGCATATTTACTCTCATTGGGACTGTGGTGGCCTGGTGGTTAAGCTACTGGACTATGGACCAGAAGGTCCAGGGTTCAAATCCCACCTCTGCCACAGCGGAGTCCCTGAGCAAGGCCCCTTAACCCACCATTGCTTGGATTGTAAGACCGTATTAAATGCAAGTCGCTCTGGATGAGGGCGTCTGCTAAATGACATCAATTAGATTCGTGTCGGTCATGCCATAATATACCATAAACGTTGCTTAAAAAATGTACATCTAATCAAATGGACTTTTGCGGACATTGGAATAAGCATATAAACGCATTCAGAGCTGTTGAGGCGCTCCCTTAATCTCCCTGTCGTTCGTTTTGCAGAATCAAGCCATGCAGCAGAGCCTCCAGATGCAGCAGCACCACCAACATCAACATATGCTCCACCAACAGATGCTGATGCAGCAGTCCGTGTATCACCCCCAGCAGCAGCAGAATCATTATGCAGCTCTGGTGAGAGCTCGCACAGCAGCCTGGACCTTTATTTACTCATCACGAGCAGCCGCCATATGTTCTAAAGCTCCTAATATGTTTAGTCATTTCAGTTCTCCCTAACAAAACTCCTAACCGCGCGCTTCAAATCGCTGATCGTTGCCCAGCCCGGACAGAACCAGCGACGTGCGATCGTATGCAGATATTATTCACTTAAGAAAAGTCCACCCGGGTGGCACGGCTCCACCTCGAAAACTAATTTGGCCGCGCGCACACCGTGCGCCAGCCACACGTGCCAACCGGCTCGGAGTCCAAGCCAGTCGTTTGCATGCCTCAATAATTCCAGCAAAATGTATTTACGCTAAACACGGAGACGCCGCTACCAGGCTTCCACTAAATACGTAACGTTAAGGCGGCACAATTTTTAGCTCATTTTCCACCGAATGGTTACCATCTGTTTAATTTCAGATGCAATCTGCTCTGTGCGAAGCCATCAGGGGATTGAACGGGGGGTGAAATCGACCGATTCTCTGTGTTAAATCGTAACATATGAGGCAATTACACTGGAGGGAAATCCGAGCGTTTATCTGTGCCTCCCTCGCTGTCTCGGTGTCCTTTATGGTCACTTTGGGTCAGATGTGTTTGGATTTTTTTTTTTTTCAATACATAAAGCATGTGTTGGGCGGTGGGTGGAGTTTCAAAACAGTACGCAGATATATATTGGAAATAAAGATGCGACTGTGGTGGTTAAGGTACTGGACTTCAGATCCCACCTCAGCCACAGTTGGGTCCCTGAGCAAGGCCCTTAACCCACAATGGCTTGAATTGTAAGGCTGTATTAATTTTAAGTCGCTCTGGATAAGGGCATCTGCTAAATGACGTCAATGTAAATATGATCCTTGCCTTCCAGTCCGTCGGCCTCAGACTTGTTTTCTTCCCCAAACAGGTGCACCAGTATCAGCAGGCATTTGCTGCCCAGCAGCAGCAGCAGCAGCAGCAGCAGTGTGCACCACCCCAACAAGTCGCCTACATCTCACCGCTTGACTTCCACCAGGCTTCCCTGAACTCCTATAACCCTGCAGGACCTTCACCTGTGGATCCACCATTCAGCACCATCAGGTAACCAGCTCCACCCATTTCCACTAACAGATCGCTGTCTCACTTTATTAGTAACACAGTCTGTTTCCATTATAGAACCTCCGTGTCCAGTACAGCGTTGGTCAGTCCCACCCTGCAGCCGAGCAGTAACCCACCAGATATGTCTCGCTGGAACCCGTTCGGCGAGGACAACTTCTCCAAACTCACCGAAGAGGAGCTTCTGGACAGAGAGTTTGATCTTCTGCGAGCAAGCAAGTGTTCATTACTCTTCTAGTGGATTAGTGCACTCGCATGGTCCAGTCTGGAAGCTCAAGAACTGAGGCAGTCGGACCGTTAGGGTCTACTCAGAAAGCCATCGTTATGCATCTGTTTAAGACGCCTCGTCCAGAAAGTGCTTCCTACAGACGGGTTGGGAAATCAGTAATAAATGGCTTTTGCAAAAGGGTGGTGGATCACTTCTCTCAGCTTTTGTACCCATCTCAGTCCAAAAGCCTTTCCCAGGTCTCACTTTGGGAGGGGGTTTACTCTGTGTACATGCAGTCTCTTCCTGTTTGTGTCTCAACAAAGAGCCTGAGCAAAAATTATACAATTGAAACAAATTTAATGGTGGCTTAAGACTTTTGAGCAGTGTACCTGTCCCATACAGGCCATTTCTAATTCCATAAATGCATTTGAATGTGAAAGTGAGGAAAAATAACATTTTTAACAATTACTAAAAACTACAAAGTGCTTTATATTTTTCCCAGTATTTGTTAGTACAAATAAGCAAAAACCTAAGAACACAATCCAACCCCGAACCAGCTAGAATCTCATGTAGGTAAATCAACAAACGCACAAACAGCTGGGCTTTTTCCCCTCTCACTTAGTGTTTTTTAATTATTATTATTTTTTATCTTGGCTCTAACAAGGTTTCTTCCTTAACGTTTGGGGAGTTTTTTTTTTTTGTTTGTTTACCTTTCCACTGTTGCCCTAGGCGTCCCGGAATTAGGATGCAGTCGAAAATTGTAAAGGCGTTTCACATTATTCCTTGTGGGGAAATTTCCGACCTCATTCCTTTATGTCCAGAATCTTAGCATAAACCAGGAATATAACCAGGAATGGGAATAGTTTGAACACTGCTAAGTAACTGAACATTGAACGTGGGCGTATTTAACCCTGTGTTGCTCCGTATTGCTACGACACCGTCTTAAAGGTTATCTTTTTCTGTCCAGCAGACAAACGAGTTGAGCGAACAGCAAGCTTGGAAGCCGGTGGCACCGCCCTGCTCGCCGAAGACCCGTTCGGCTCGGTGCCCTTCGTGGCCAGCGCAGGCAAGTTCTAGCAGCTCCATCCCAAATCAAGACTCTGACCCTCTTATTGTCCCTTCGTGCTTATTGCGCTGCCTAGCCACTTGTACACCTTCCTTCTTCTACTGTCTGGATAAACACCGCCAGTCGCTTCTGGAGCCGGGAGTAAGGTCGGAGTGGAGGTTCCTAAAATACACAGAGCGGCCGATGGTACTCGATTGTGTGTTTGGTACTTGCAAAGCACGAAATGCAAACCAGGCCCTGATGCATAGGAGGATATTACAGAGCAGACATGTACAGTATTTTTCTTTAAACGCAGCGTTATTTAACTTTTGGTTGATTAACTTCTAAATGAAAAGCAGTTACACAATCTCTTAAAAGCAGTTAAAACTTGTGAAATAAGACGTTTATGCAAACGTAACGCACAAAGTCAGCTAAGCTACACACCTTACAAAAAGTGAAGTATTTTACAAAAAGCCCATATACTTCAGAGTAATTCTGCTCTATAGTATTTGAAAGGATATTTACACAGTAATTCAACACTAACAAGGCCGTCGTCCTGCCTTTTGCTAGAGAACCTACCTATTAACCTCATTTGTATCCTATTTAGCTTTATGCCAAAATGCCAAAACAAACCGGGTGGTTGTAGTTGTAAAAGTTGAACGCAGACCTGCCAATCTTGGTATGCTAAATGCACTATATAGACAAAATTTTGTGGATAATCTAAAAATGACATCCAGTTTGCCCCCCACCTTTTGTTTTTCTAAAAGGGATTTCCACTAAAGGCAGCAACATGACTGTGGGGTCAGCTTCTGATGTTCGACAGTAAGACCCGGCTCACTTTTGGCATTTTCAGACCAATTCTCAGTGGACTTTAATGAAAGCTGAGCAGAAAGTCTTCTGAAGCAAAAATCTATAAGTATAGTGGTTAAGGTACTGGACTCTGAACCTGACGGTCCAGGTTTCAAATCCCAAGCTGCCACAGTTGGATCCTTAAGCCAAGGCCCCTTTGCTTGAATTGTAAGACTGTATTAGTTCTCTGGCTCTGGATAAGGGCGTCTGCTAAATGGCATCAAATGTAAACGTGTCCTCTTGAGAGTCACTGAGTGTGTATGCATTTATTAATCGGATCACCTTAATCATATTTCTGTTATCTGATTATTTAAATTTAAACACAATCCGACTTCTGAGATCGTGATTGTGAAACCCAGCTGGAGCGAAATGGCTTCTAGACATTTTGCGGAGATTCTGAAACACAAGCAGTCTGCAAATGAAAAAAATGTGATTTTTGTCTCCTCCTTAAGCAGAAATCGGACTCCCATTAGCCCAATAAACCTACTGAGCGGATTACTGACACGATATCATTTTCCGTAATTGTTACACTCACTACAAACCATTCTGTTTGTCTATAGAGAATGCAGAAATGTGTCCACAAACTTTTGTCTACATAGCGCGTGGGCTTGCTTTGAAAACAGGTTTTAAAAACTCTCATGAAAAAAGAAATCTCATGAAAGAATCTTCATTCTGGAGCACACTTTTCGTTCGTATCATAAATATATATATTATGTGTTTTTTTTTTTTTTGTTGTTGTTGTTCTTCATGCCGATAATTGTGGTGAAAGCCAGGATTTCTCAGGTACATGCTCATGGATCTCACTTCACGAATCCCTTCCAGAGATCCTCATAGCCACTGCTTACTCGTCCTGAACATGCCAATTTCTCACGGAGCTAATCACGAGTTTCTCTCCAGTGTTCGTGTTGGCTACGATTCACTTATTGAGCCGTATGCCTCTATGCTTTATTTTTTATTTTTTTTTTATAATGAACTGTGAAGATACTTTGAGTTGCCAATTTGTGGAATATTGGCAGGTTCGCGATGTTAGGGTGAGTTGCGACGCATAATCAGAGGACGGCCCTCTGGCAACGTGGCCTCGTGTTTCGTTTTCTTTTACTTTCCTTGTCCTTTGCTAAGTGCTTGTTTGCTTTCTGTTTTTTTGTGTGTTTGCTTGCTGGTTTGTGCCACAGAACCAGGCTGTTTCTGAGAATGCACGGGGCTCGGTTTTTATGCTGGACCCTCTGTGGATCTTTGCTGCTTTGCTTTGTGTTACGCTTACGGGCCAGTCGCCAGGTAGATCTCATTAAATATCGCAGGGGTCACAGTGATTGCCCTTCAATAGACACAGCCAGTTGTGTCTGCGTGAGACGCCTAACCCAGCCGGAAGGCGTCACCAAGTGAAGTGGTGGGCTTGGATCTTATTATTGAAATGTTATGCTGTTTGTAGAAAAGTTCTTCTGTAGTGGCCTGGAGTGAGTATTAGAAGCTGCATTGTTTATATAGAAGTAATAATAGGCTTAGTGTTGGAAGAACGGCTCTAGATGTTCTTTTTTTTGCCAAAGGTAAGTTGGTTATAAACTTTAGCTTGCACTCCTTCATCTCATTGTCCGAACATTACATGCCTGCTACCTCTTGATTTGCTTACCTGTCATCATTTTGTGTTTGATAAAGACAGCCATTCTCAGAGACATCTTGGTTCAGTGGGACACTGGTAATATTAGGTAACAGATCTGACCCAAATTGGAGCCATCATCCATTCAGATAGGAACAAAAAAAGACGCACCGCCACATTTGGTGAAAGCTGTTCTTTCACATGGAGGATCCTTCGATATTAAGGACACGCCACGTCTCGCGTTGTCTCTGAAAATAAGGGCAGCTTAATTGGAGCCACTCCGAACATGAAGGATTTTTGTGGAAGATTTCGATAGTCTGACATCGCTGCCCAATCCAAATCCATCACATCTATCATGCAGTTAATACCAAATAATCCTGGAAAATAACGACAATCCGGGAAAATACCCGGTAAAATCCCTCAGGCAAGCACATTGCTATTGAGCCGGCATCACCAGACAAATCTATCATGTTTAGCAAAGCGTCTGTCAATTTACAGACCGTCCACATGAACACCGGGTCGCAAATGTTAAACAACTTAAGATCAGAATTTCCATGACTCCGAGAGGGTGATCAGTATTGTCTATAATGTATTGGCCCATACTTTGAACAGCTTTAATTACTGGCATTTTATCTGAAATTAAAAAAAAATGTAAATAGGGAGCTGAATGTCTTTAAATCCCTATATTATAAAATTACAGGTGTTCCTATTTTTGTGATGTTTCAGTTTACAGTTTTCAGGTTTTATGCTGGGAATCAAATAATATATATTTGGAATTTTGAGGCTCAACAATTTAGGATAAAGTTGGCTTTGCGTTAATAATTTTGCCCAGCTCTATATTTGAACATTTTCGACTTCGAGAGCTATACAGTCTACAGTACTGAGCAAAAGTCTCAGGCCACGGTTAGACCAGGCTTTAGCAATAGTGCATAAGTGACCGTATATTATTATTTCTCAGATCATGACCGGTAAATACCAGAAAATGTGTGCGCGCTATTGAAAACCTTGAAAAATCTAAACTGCTTTTATGGGCTACTGTGGTAACGATACTGCTCACGAAATGAAATGGAATATCCCCTAATTTGTGTGACCTGCCCTTACGCTTGAGCAATAGCAGCTCCAACAGCTGGCAATTTAACCCTTGTACAGTCAGAAGGGTACAGCTCAGGAATGGTCTTTTTGGCAGGGCAGCATCCATGGGAAAGAAAGTGGTGGTCTAAGACTTTTGCCCAGTAATGCATATTCAACTCGTTGGTTTACGATACATTGCGCTTACGCTGGGTTTATCATGAACGTTTGGTTAATTTGGGAGCGCCTGTATTTGGCAAACTGGATGTTTAGCTGGCAAAAAGAGAACGGATTACGGCTTAAGATAAAATGGGTCACGTGTTCAGCATGTTTCTTAGTGTTGTCACGTAATCTTATCAGTCTAAGATGTGTCCTAAACGTATCGCTAATTGCAGGCTCTTAAAGTGGCGTTACGTTACAGTGAATCCCTAATTCAGTGTACTGGGATCTCAGCGAAATAACCTATAATAACGTTTTGTCATAGTAAATTACGTAAATACCGAGTTGGGCCGGACTTGGTGGCAGATTCGGACTGGGCTCATCCTTGAGCTTAAGCATTTTTGGTCGGTTCATCGCGGCTATTGTACGATAACAAAATGAAAGCACTAACTCGATCATTTAAATCCACGATGCTTTGGGGAACTGGCAGGATGCTTCCTCGGCCAAATTCCTGTTAACTTTAGCTGAAAAAATAGGGTGGTCGACTTTTCGTATATTTATATATAGAATAAGATGTTTAAAATGTTCTGTTAGTATAAGACAGAAATGTAAATGCTCATGTATTATAAACTTGTAACTCCATGTTTTTCTTACCAACTGCTGATCATGAATAAAAATCTGTTAAAACGAGACACATTTCTGTTGGTTTTTGTGGAGCATATAGTTCGTATGCTGCTAACGAGGTCCTGAGCAATCAACGTTCCAGTGTCTTCAGATTGGACCGTCTGATAAGCATGGCTGTCTTTGTCTCATTCATGGATAAAAAGTCACAAAGAGTAACTTTTATGCGTAATCGATTGGAAAATGCGATCGTTTCTGTGGAGGCTTTGGACTTTATTTTCTACATAACAAATCTATTAAGAAAGTTGAGCCAGCTAAGAAATTTTGGGTCTGGACCTTTTGTATCGCTGTTCTAGAAATGATCTTGGATTTAAACCAGTGCTACATTGATTGACAGCTTCTTGTTCATCAGCAACAAGGAGTTAAAGATTATTTTATGATTTTATGGGTTTTTTTTTTTTAGATCTGACTTTATTGAAAATGGCCGTTTTGATTGGAAAAAGTTAGCTGTTAAGGTCCAGGGTTGAAATCCAAATTATACCAGGCTGCCATTTTCGTGAGTCAATTTTAGTCTACCAAAATTGTAGTGTGCTCTATAGCTTATTTTCATCTAACGTGAGCACAGCAGTCGAGCGCCTGCTAAACGTAAGGGGGAGCCACCGCAGCCTAACCCGGACGGATGTGAACATGAACATCGCTTTTATGTCACAAAAACGAGATCATGTTAAAGTTGCTCGGTCGCGCTGCTACCGTCGGAAGAGACGCTGCCTTTGATTTCCGCTTTCATGCCAACTGTAATTATTATTATCCCCCTCTTCCCACCCCACCCCTTAAAAAATAAATAAATAACAATTAAATAAAAAAAAAAAAAAAACTTTCTCACAGATAACACTATGTTTGGCTAACCCTTTGTCTAGTTGTGCCAGTTTGGAGGGTTTAGATGGTAACAGATTTGCAGCTCTGCCTGCACAGCATGAGGTAAAGCTCTGACCAGATATACTGAGAATTAGAAACCGACTGGGGGGAAAAAAAAAAAAGGTTTACATGTCTCTAATTCTATAGATTTAGCAACATTGAACCATATGGAAATGTATTTTGAAGATGAGGTTATATAGATGATCTGTTTTATGTTAAGCTTACTTGTAGGTAAAGATTAATTTATGCTTTTGTGGTCTTTAAATTTGACTTTGTTTAACAGAGCTGTTTTGATTGAAGAAGTTAGTTGTTAAGGTTAAGTAGTTAAGACTGTGGACCAAAAGGTCCAGGGTTCAAATCCAAACCACCAGGCTGCCACTTTTGGGTCCTTGAGTAAGCCGCAGTTGTTTGGATTGTAAGTCAGTCTGCATTAGGGCGTCTGCCAGGGGTGTTTCTACACACCGAATTTAGATGCTGCTGGTCATATAGATAAATAGATGAAGTGAGTTGACAAGGAAGTGGAAAAATAAAGAGCAAATTGACAAATTTTGTTTACACAATTTGCACACTTTGATAGTGTAATGAATGCTTTTTTTTTTTGGGTTAGTGGTGTAATATGGATTCTTGGTAGGGTTTCATCACCTTGTTATTTTAGTGGGGCACGGCAACATTTTACTGTGGAACACCAGGGGGTCAGGTGTCTGCCAAACAACCACTGTAATGTAAGTAGCGTTACACCAACGTCATAAAATGGTCTAATTTGACATTTTTATTTACAGATTTTTTTTTTCTCCCAGTTATACGTAATAAAACCTCCTCAATCGTCATTGAATTTTGTTCCTGGCAGAGTCGTGCCTTATCTGTTTAGGAGCATTTATTTGTATTTACAGTGCTTTCTTGCATCGTTGCAGCATTAAAAGATCTTAGGATGGTGGTCTTTGACTAGGCGGCACGTCTGTCCATGATCCTGACTGCTGCATCTTTCTCTGTCTTGTTTCTATCAGGAATTGGTTTGCCCACAAAGGAGCAGCCAAACCTAGACGGTGGTGTTACCACTGCTGGAGTGGCCGCCCTACAGAAACGCGTGCAACCGTCTGCTAAGGATCAGAAGGCCGCGAAAAAGGGCGGCTCCTCGGGCATGCTGCCAAACAAAGCAGAGGACGAGTCGGACAGCGACTTTGAGTCTGACCCACCCTCTCCCAAGAGTAGCGAGGATGAAGAGGTGGAGGAAGAAGAAGGTCTTAACAGCGAACCTGAAGACACCGAGCCTGAGAATCTGGGCCAGAGACCACTGCTGATGGACTCTGAGGAAGAGGAGGACGAGGACAAACATAGCTCTGACTCAGACTGCGAGCCGAGGAAAGCGAAGGTCAGCGCTGGTAGACTGCTCAGTGACAAAGCTGCCTCGTTCGCCAAGGTTGAGCCTGGAAGTGATTTGTTGAAACCACCTAATTCGCCCAGCACTGCCATTTCTAGTGCAAGTGGAGTGGATGCGTTTGGGGCCGTCCCCTTTGTGGGCGGTACTAAGCCTGCGGAGTGCGCCGACGTCTTTGCCAAGGCTCCTTTCAGACAGGCCAGTCAGGATAATGCCATGGAGGAGCCTGATGTTTTCACCAAAGCCCCCTTTAGCAGGAACCTCTCAAGGTCGAGCAGAAGCGGCGATGCTCCCACTGGCCAAACTCCACCCGTCTCGCCAGCCAGCGTCGATGTCTTTGGCTTCTTGCCTTTCCAACCCGGGCACGCCGTACTAACCTCTAGAAGCCAGGAGGACATCTTGGTCCCAGTGCCTTGTGAGGAGGCCCAAAGCCCCCAGCAGCAGAAGCTGAAGCAGCGAAGCCTCCAGAAGCTTTCCTCCCGTCAGAGGCGCACCAAACAAGAGGCCAGTGGCAATAATGGCAAGCGACACCACGGTACCCCGACAAGTGGCAGGAAGAGCAATAAGCCCAGCTTCCGTACCCCGGAGAGGGTACGACGGCACAAAAAAGTTGGACGGAGGGACTCGCAGAGTAGTAACGAGTTCCTCAGTGCCTCAAAAGAGAACATTAGTATCAACATGGGGGAAGTTAAAGAGAAAGGGACAGCTTTGCCCTCTGAAGAGGCCGTTGTGGACCCGTTCGGGGCCAAGCCCTTCCATCCCCAGAGTCTGGGGGAAAACAAAAGCGACATGGCTAATGGCAGATCCCGAACCGGCTCGCTGCAAGCCACGTTTGACGGAAACAAAATGGATGATTTTGGGGCTGTGCCCTTTACTGAACTGGTTATTCAAGGTGGGCCTGAGCAACCCCCACAAATGGACCTGGACCCCTTTGGAGCTGCGCCTTTTCCCTCGAAGCAGTGAATGTCCCGTCTTCCGACACACACACACACACACACACACACACACACACACACACACACACACAGTGCACCTGCACGCCTGCTGCTGAATTATGCAACGTTAAATTGACCCTCTTGAACCTAACTAACGGCAGCTGTGTGGTGCGAGTTCAGTCCTAACATCACAGGCCTTGTTGTGTAGTCTTTGTTTTGTTTTTGTTTTTGTTTTGTTTTTTTGTTTTTTACCACTTTTTTAAACTATTAACGTCTAACTTAAAATGGGAGCAGTTCGTTTCCTGATCTCGACTTGAACCTGTGTATGGATGGATTTTTCTAAGGCTTTCTTTAGCTTTCTAAGAAGCCTGTTTATGCTGCATCACACTGTTTGGAGAAAACGTTAGCTCCTCTCTTCTATTTCAGATTTTGTCAGTGTACTAAATCTGAAACGAAATGAGCGCCTGCACCGCCGAGGACCGCCGGGATATCAACGGTCCCTCACGTAGGTTCTTGCTGTTCTGCATGATCTACCAGATAGGTCAGTTTCACACCACATTGCCTTATATGGGTATGCTCCGCCCTGCTTTATTGTACCTCAAATGCACACAGGGCTGTTTTTGGTGCCTTTGTGCTTTATTTTTTTAATACCACTTATTTCTATGCATTTCCAAAAGTTTTCCAAGTTTTGACTTAAAAGGGATCCGCCAACCATAACTCGTGGACGAGTTTTAGGACTTGAAATCTGGTGCTGAACTTTTCCCAACGCAATGACAGTTAAGGACACTGACTCCATTAATTTGATTAATTTATTCCAAAAGCCTTTTGGAATTGATGTTGAAATCTTTAAAACACGATAAGGGAATTTGAGGGTTTTTTTTTGAATGTACGTTTCAGCTCTACGGAGCAGGAGTTCACTAATAAAGTACCACAAGGGATTTATCCCTCCTAATTTAACTGGAGATGAGCAGAAAACTTGTGATTTACAGAATATTAAACTGGGGCAAGTCTTCTGAGCACTTGGCACAAAATTCTTGAGTGCAGAGACATTTTTAAGCTTCTTTTACAAATTGACAGCGCAGCAGTTAGTGTCCTTATTTTTCTACGTTTGGTTCGTCTTGCTAACAATGCAATAAAATACTGATTTGTTATTTCAAGAGTGTTATGTTTTGCTGTGTGAGAGGAGTGTGAGAGGAGTGTGAGAGGAGTGTGAGAGGAGTGTGAGAGGAGTGTGAGAGGAGTGTGAGAGGAGTGTGAGAGGAGTGTGAGAGGAGTGTGAGAGGAGTGTGAGAGGAGTGTGAGAGGAGTGTGAGAGGA
>JAUZST010007910.1:0-13880 GCA_034779995.1 Parotocinclus haroldoi | reverse complement strand
TTCAGACTCTGATAAAGAACTATGTTGCAATGGGCTCCAGGATGTCACTCAAAATCCATATCCTTGATGCTCATCTTAATAAGTTCAAAGACAACATGGGAGTTTATTCAGAGGAGTAAGGCTAGCGCTTCCACCAGGAACTATGAACTTTTAACACCGTTACCAAGGACAATATAAGGAGAACATGATGGGCGACTATATTTGGGGATTGATTTATAAAACTGATTTGCAGTATAGTTGTAAATCTGAAAAACAAAACACTTATGAACAGTTTTTGGTAATCTTTGTGAATTTGCAATGCATATAGTGTTCTTAGTCTGATTGTATGAATGAGAAGATGCATAACTTTCATTGCAGTGGTCACAGAAGCAAAGTTTATGATTATTGTAAGCAATTTTGCATTTGTTTTAGACATAAGCAATTGGAATATTACACTAAAAGACTAGGAACAATACTTGTGTTACGTTGTGTTACTACTTTCAAACTGAAACTTTGCAAATAGCACAGGTTTATCCCATACTCCCATCATGACACATGACACATTTATCCAAGCTTGGGACCAACACTAAGGTCATACTCACACTAGGCAAACTGTACTGCGCTCTGGTGCAATCGACACCTAGAGTGTTGTTAGTTTGACTCATGGGATTGTACAAAATGGTACTGACACAATACACTGAACCATGCATGAGCATGCTTGAAGAGGTGGGCTTGAACGTGGTTCACTTGAATCGTCAAGTTTCCATTAGCTTAGAATGAGCTCTTCATATCCAAGTGTTCTCTTACACGAATCCCGCCATTTTACATCTCCGTGTTTCTACATAAAAACCTATTTAAGCACTTATATAAACTTAAATATATAACTAATTCACGGATCCATATTGGTATCATTCTGCTTTATATTAACTGATCATATCAAAAGAGATGATTGAGCTATTAGGGCAAAAATTAGGCAAAGAAGAACTAGCTTAATGGATTCAAATTAAGCACAATCGCAGAAATTTAAATGTGCTATGGGAAGCCATAGGGTTACAGTACCTGGCACTGTAAAAGTGCATTGACAAGTGCACCATGGTCCTCAAATGTTTCATTGCCCACTGCCGAATAGATGTAACTCGATTTGACATAATCTAAGCTATGTTAATGATAGTTAGTCTTCTGTGTGAGCCCATTTTAAACATGCAGCACGGGTAGCCGAAGAAAAGTGTGTTACATAATCAGTGCATGTATTATAAGGCTATTAGAGGGCTAGTTTTTAGGCATGCCCAACATGAAACCAAAAAAATACTGCAAAGCAGGTACAATCTTGAAGTTTGCTGTGCAGGGTGAGCATCGTGATAGCGTAAAGATAGCGTGTTTCATTAACGTAGTGAGCATAAACGACATTAGCGCTCCAGCATGGTACAAGGCAACAGGGCGCAGTGTGAGTATCGCCTAAGAGTGCTTTGTGTACCCTCACTGACTGGAGGTTTTTGCTGCAACTGCACCACCTGACATTCAAATTGCAGGATTTGAACCCAGGCCCTCAAACACGGCTGTTTCCCGCAACTGGCTCTATTCACTAAACCACAAAGTGTGTGGGCAATTTGTTTAAAATCTTTACCTTTAACACCAAACATTGAAACGTTTACCTTTATAGAAGTGCCTGACGAGCCAGGTGCTCCAGGCTGCCCAGGAAGCCCTGGAGGCCCTGAAACCCCTGGTAAACCCGGAGATCCTTGAGCTCCCTGTCATTCAGAAAATATGGTTACTTTTTAAAGCAATCATAAGACAATGATAGCTGCATTTGCAAGTGAATGTGTAGCATTACAAAATGACATAGAAAACTGCCAACGTGTATCACTTTTCAATAAGAGTGAAGAAGCTAATTAATAGATATAATGATATTAGTTATTAAATTACTGACATCTATGTTGTAATGCTACATCTGTGAAAGGTTAAACAGAACTGTCGTTGTCATAGTTATAATGACATATTTACTGTTTTCCAGTAAATATGCTGTGATCATACTGTGATATTTCACTTTATAGTTTATTTAGTGTTACCTGCAAAACAATAATTTCACATGAACCACCATGACAAATAATCTTACAGGTAATCCTGGTTCTCCTTTATGTCCATAGAGATTATCCATTCCTCCAATTACATATCCAGGCTCTCCCTGCAAAACGTTGTACACGTTGTATAAATAATACCCAGGGCTAAACTTACTTACATAATTATTTATCTTAACAATATACCAATTCAGACAGTTTAATGGTACAAGCAAACATTTACATTTGATTTTCCTAATTCTAAATGTATTTTCACTTTACAGGTTTTTTCATTCATGGGTAGCTAAAGCATTTTGAACTGTACAGCATCACCCAGGAATAATCAGTCACGTACTCTCTCTCCTCGCTGGCCTTTTGGTCCAACAGTTCCAGGCGGTCCCTGTGAATAAAATGCAACATATTAAAAAGCCTGAAACAAGGAGCACATTTCAGAATAAAATTGGGTTACTTGTCTTTATGAAAACGCAATAAAACTTCAAATTATAAAAAAGTTTTGATAACATGAATTTAGAGATAGTAATGAGGTAGAAGCAAAATTTGTGTTTTAAAACAAGTGATGATAAGTGATTAAAATGATTTAGTACATAAGCAAAATGTGCAGAGGAGCAAAATGTCTTTAAGAATTTTTGATATGGATAGATCATCTTCAGTCTGCCTAAAATTGTTGTACGGAAATTATTGAAATGTTTTAAAACAATATTCTTCAAAGAAAGATTTGAAGGGATTTGCATATTTCTTGCTCTACAGTGCATAATATCATTAAACAATTCAGGGATTAATTAATTAATTAATTCTGGAATAATTTCAGTGCGTAAGGGGCACAAGCCTAACTGAAGACCTGTGATCTCTAGTTCCTCAGATGACACAGATTAATTGCTTCAAAATTACATGTTTTTCTAGGGATGTAAAAAATATCCTCAAGACAAAGCAAACAAGCTAAATGACAAAGAGATAGGATTGAAAAAAATTAAATTCCTTCCAGTCTTTCTTTGAGGAAAGTTGTTGTTTTTAAAAATTTCAATAATTTTCTCACATATTTGTTGCCCTCTGCTCACCTTTGCTTTTCAAATCGCCTTTTGTGTACATTGCTTTTCTACCAAACCAACTGCCACGTTTCCATTTTTCACATCATCCCAACTTTTTCTGATTTGGAATTGTAGTTAAAATACTGTATCATAATGGGAGAATAAGAGGTTTACCATTTCCCCACGGACACCAGGAGAGCCCTGTAATTACATACATCATGTCAGAAAGTCCTCCGTAAGACTGTCACAAATATGTAAAAATACACTTAACGGTCAATTTATTAGGTGCAACTGCTTTTTAACACAAATACCAAAACACCCAATCAACTGCACAGCAAAGCAACTCAATGTATGTTGACAGGGTCAAGACAATCTGCTAAAGTTTACACTGAGCATCGAGAATGGGGAAGAAAGGAGAATTAAGGCAGTTCTGAAGGCAAAGGGGGTACAATCCAAGGTGGAAGGTGTACTAGAAAGGTGTACAAAGTGGCCGGTGAGTGTATTTGCAGAATTAGACTTCTAGTTCTTTACCCTCAGACCAGCAGAGCCTGGAGGCCCAGTTCGACCTGGTCTTCCGGGTACCCCAGGTATGCCATCTATCCCTGGAAGACCCTGAAGAAATGAAATACACATTATAATCCTTCAATTCATGGAAAAGTTTGAACATAGCTAAATTTGAAATCACACTAAATTTTACTAGTCAAACACAATTATTACTACACAGTTATTTCCACATTCCGATTTCCATATTTCCGATTCACACTGATCGTTATGGGATTCCTCTGTCTGGACACCACCCACGGACATGGGAAAAGCTAGCTGCACGATGCTCTACCAGACAAATGGCACCATCAGGACTTTGACTTGTGTCACTACAGTTGGGCTAGTAGGAGGCTAGGAGTGGGGCTAAGAGGAACCACTTTTATCTCAGTCACTACTGCAGAGGGTCCGGAGCAAAAGTGCAGTCTGGATAGGTTGGCTGGGTGATCATAACTACACCACAGGACCACATAATATTATTATTTAAAGCTCTGCCCTGGGTTCAAACTGAAAGAAACCGATTGAATTTACAGACTAATCTAACCAGCACCCCTATCTACCCAGAAACCTTTTGTTCCTGTATGTACATTACCCTCTAACGACTCACTGTCTCAAACATCTCCCCGTTCCTGTGTCCCTTTTGTCTCTAAACCTTCTGTTCAGGCCCCCTTCCTATCGACACCTCCTTTTAGAAGATAAAACCATATTTTCACCTAGCAAGGACCAGACTAAGGTTGGATTCCACGTGGAGACGGAGGCTGACGTTCAGACTAAGGTTGGATTCTCCGGAGAGGCTAAGGCTGGAAGACAGTACACTCAAGAATACCTTGATTCTCCACGAGACTGAACCAGCCTTCCATGGGTCCTTGCTAGGTGAATCTAGACTTTTGTGAACATTCTCATGCTCATGATCATCTCAACTGGCACATCCGTCACTGCTGTACACATTAGTTTATGCTCTACTATCATTAATAAAGAACACTACATCTGATGACGACCCTAGTCTCCTGACTCCTGTCCATTGGAAGTTGGAAAAGTTTCTAACAACTCCCATGTTCGTACTAACTGCTATTTCCTAAGTGCTGGTTATTGTGTAATTATTAATTAAACAATACAATTTCCTGAGGCAGTTAATACTCCAGCATGTTGTATTTCTGTTTATTTCCTTCTGTTTATGTTTTTTGTATGTATTTATTAGTCTTTGTATTGCTCTCTTGCCCTAATATTGATTGCGCCCCTGTCTAGGGATGTTCTTGCCTTGAGCCTGCCCTGTACCCCTAGCTAGCTATTTTTTATTATGACACAAGTTATACTTTATTTCTAGCATGACAGAAAACATTGTCAGTTATTATTAAGACAAGCAGCTGATTAATGTTGATTGTGAGGTCTCGTCAGCCCTGATTTTTTGATGATACATAATTCTTAAACCACGCAAGAACCCAGGTGGCATTATTAAAACTACTTTCAGGAGCTATTCTGACAGTTTCTTTTCAAAGTGAGAACAGGGGTGGGAACAAAGTGAGCAGCACTGACTGAGTCACATATAAATAGGAACTTTAACACTTACAGCTGCCCTACATTTTTAAAGCAAACAGCAAACAATCCCAAATACTGACAGCATAATTATCTGAATATGAAATACTAAGATGCATGGATGAAACAGTATGGTACTCACCCTCTCTCCCTTCTCTCCTTTAATCATTAAGCCGAATGGATCATACTTATCAACATCTTGCTTTGGTTGCTGTGATCCAGTTTAAAAACAAAGTTTAATTCATTAATGTAATACAATACCTAATCACGGAATTAAAATCTATTACCGAAAACAGAGATGCATGAAAGGCTAGTAAATTAAGAATCAGTAATAAACTAATCAGCATGTGTTTCTTAACATACAAGACCACCATGTACAAATCCTTCTTCCTTCTCTGAGTAAATGAGTACTGTACATCAGTGCTAGTTACGACACCACTGCATAAATACATAAATTCAAATTAATAAGATACATAAACAAGAAAATGAACATACCTTTTCTCCTTTTTGACCCTATAAAACAGAAAAAATAACTAAATTGAAACTTGAATAGGCTAGACAAGAAAGATACTGGAGCAGAACAATGTGTACCTTGCACATGAATGGACAAGGACCCTCAGGTTTAGAAACAGGATCTGGGTCACTTGTGGGTACGTCCAACTGAGAAGACTACTGACAGAAACATAGAGCTAAGTTCATGCAAACATTAAATCAATGCTAATCAAAATCATGGGTGATTGCATTACCTCTTTATGGTGTTTAAACTCAAACATCAAAGCCTCACTGCAGATGCTATTGATAAAATCTCTCTCAGTGGAAGGAAGGCCATTGAAGTCGGTAGCAAAGAAGATATTCTTGTAAGTGGTGGGAGAAGCTATTTTTTGAAAGTCATCAATGTGAGCATTTCCAATACCAATGACCAGCACACTGACACCTAAAGATAGATATCAAAATCAGGAACTAGCCAGATCTCTTAGTCTACAGTTAGCATGTTTACATTTAATATATGTAAACCATATTTAAATCATCTAAAAACATGTAAACATATAAAAACATCTAAAACTCTATTTGTGTAGTTCAAAATATGTTTCTATTAATATTATGAACACCTAGCAATGACAACAAATGAAACAGAGCAAAGAACAATGTGATATATACTGTAAAACAAGTGCAATGCATTTACTTATACTTTTACTTTTATATCATTGCAGACAGTATGAACCAGAGATATTTTATGTTTTGTCTTATTAGCTTAATTTAATTTGTTAATAAACATCAAATTCTGAATTTCAGGATTGCATCACATTCCGAAAAAAGTTGGGACAGTGGCAAGTTAGGACTAGTAATGTAAAAAACTAAATACATAAAATAATGATGTGATTTTAAACAGGCAATGTAAACAAGTGATGATAATCATGATTTGGTACAAAATCAATGAAATCTTTTGTGTCCTCAAAAGGTTGAAATGCAAAGATGGGCAGATGATAGCCAGCTTGCCAACGAATGCATGAGAATTTTATTTAAACATTTAAAAACAATGTTCCATACAGAAATATTGGAAATCTATTTGCATATTTATCCCTCTACAGTGCATTATATCATTAAACAATTCAATGAAAACTGAAGGAATTTCAGTGCATAAAGGGCATTTTTATATACTTGCTTTTTTCCATACTGTCCCAACTTTTTGCTTGGGGTTGTAAATGATTAAAATTGCATTTTAAAAATTAGGTACAAATACAGTGCATCACAATTAGTGCACATTGGTAAAGGAACAGCAGAACACAGAGGAGAACGGTATGTAATGATGTACAGCAAGGGAGATTTTAAGAACAGGTGATTCTGACCCAGGACATGTGCTGCTCTGGAGGATGGCTCCACATCATCCCGGGATTTCCCATCTGTCACCAGCACCAGCACACGGGGAGCGTTCTGCCTCATACCCAGAGACTCCCGAAACAGCTCTTTTAGAGCATAACTGATCCCTCCACCTATGCATATGCCAGAAACATAGTAGATGCATGTCTGTTAAGATTAATAAGTAATATTTACCATAGCAATATGTGCATGGTTAGTGTGTGTGTTGTCATGTTCATATACATTTGTGTGCTTCTACCCACCTGTTTTCATATTCCCTCCTCCATACCGGACCTGTCTAAGTGCTCTCAGCACAGAGCTTCGGTCTCTGTGAGTGTTCAAGCTGAACTCAATTCTGGGCTGATCACTATAGTGAACCACAGCTACCTGGCCCAAACATCGCATGTAACAAATTAAATACAGATAACACATTGTTATAATTGAATCCCAGGAAATTACCATTTTGCCATTAATTACAAATTACCATGAATTAAGTACAATAAAACTGCATTGTATGAAGCAGTATTTGACTTAATTTTCCAAAACTGAAGTTTCTCCAAACATCATAAGCCTCGCTTTTATGTAAGTTACACTGATACTGAAGAGCTTTTAATTTAAATTGCTTCTTGTTTAAGACAGTACTTCTATCAAATTAGGTACCAAATTAGCTTAGTCTCCCCTATTACCTCAGGTACCACAGTGGGAAAGTTGTGGTGTCTAACCCATGAAAAGTCAGCCATCACACTGCTTCAGATATGTGCACATACACAATATTGGACTGATTCTGGCTGGAGAGCCAGTTCACTATTCTCGATGCTTTTGTATCTACTTTCTGTTCAATTATGTTAATTTGCACTTAAGATTCTGGCCATCTTATGTTTAAGGCACTTGAGGTCTTATCACAATCAACATAAAAATGTAAGTGTAAGCTATATTAATCATCTGTATACAAATAAAAAGGGTCCATAACAAGCTCATTGATTTACCTGTGTAAATCTCTTACCTGGGTACCTTGAGGCCCAATTACTGGGAAATAAGTGACAATCCTGAACAGGAAGTCCTTCAGCTTGTCAAGGTCATCAGAGTCGATGCTCCAGGACTCATCCACCAGAAACACAATATCTGCTTTTACTCTGCCACACACTGAAATATATGTACATAATTTTATTTCCTACCATGGACTAATAACTAATTGTAGAGATTATTTTATTAACCACTGATATTTACATTTATAGCATTTAGCACATGCTCTGCAGTGCAACATACAACTTACAAAATCCAAGCAACTGTGGGCTTAGGGTCTTACTCAAGGCACCACATTTGCCTAGCATGGCAGTGCTGAAAATTAAACCCCAAGCCCAACTATTACAGCACCATGCATCCACAACTGGTAAGGCACTGCCAGGACTTGAACCCAGGTCACTATGTTGGTGAGCAAGTGAACTGTTGATGTGCAACCTGAGAAACCTCAGGACAAGGACAAGACATTTCTACCAAGAGGTAAATGTTCTGTCCCATATTCTAAGTAAAATAAAATATGCCCATCATGCACTCAATATTCTTACTTAAAAAAACGTTGAATTCTTTGGCAGGTTTAGTGTGTTATGTAAAACTATAGGCCTGCTACATAGGTGGACCATGTGATTTTAAATAAGGCCACTAGCAATAATTACATACCCGGTCCAGAGAGAGGGCTCTGGGTGGAAAGACTGGTTTGGTTTTTAGCTGCAGTGGTTTGCAATGGTAAAGGTTCCACTGCCTCAGTGACAGGCAAGTAAGGCTTTACCACAGGTCTCTGAGTATTGGTGGAAGTATGTTTTCCGAAAGGGCTGAGAGTGTTCATGGCTGTAGTGTGAATACGAAAATCTTTGGTGACTGAAGCAGGGGCTAGTGTGGGAGTCAGCACAGGAACAGGTTGAGAAGCACCCACTGTAACAACATCACACATAAATGGTTATTTATATTAGTCACGCAGGAATTTGTGTCTTCCATGTATCTTTTTTTTTTTTAAATTTCTTTAACTGGAATGTAGATTTTTACTCCAGAGTAATTGGTACATATATACTGCTCACAAAAATTGGGGGATATTTTTATACATTATACATTTATAATGTTTGTGAATTTTTGTGTAGGAAAGATTATCACTACAGTACTACTTTAGTAATGGAAACATTATTACTAATAGTGGTTATTGGTCAATATTAATCCTGTAGTTAAAAAGTAATTGCAGCAAAGGTATTATAAGAAGCTAAAAATACTTCACAGCTCCTGAGATTTTGAATTAAGGGGGTAAGAAAATAAATGTGTATAATATATGTATGTAATCATGCATGTACGTATGTAGACATGGTCAAGACAATATGCTGAAGTGCAAACTGACTATTTGGAGCTGACTGCATCTCATACAGGCCACTAAACTAATCACTAACAATGCATTTTAGTGTATAATACAATTCTAATCTGTAATAAAAGCAAAATGCAACAACTTTTTCTGGAAACCACATTTAGATATGGGTTAAGTCTTACCTATCCTTTTGGTGATGGATGTGACGGGTCCTTTTACCTCTCCGTAGAGTGGCTGAATGCTAAACATGTAAGTTTTTCCATACTGAAGGTTCTGTATCTTATATAAGTTAGAATCAGGATTCAGTTTCTCAGTGATGCTGTTAAGCTCTGTGACAATAAACACATTGGATGAGAAGCATGTGATAAGTTAAGTAATTAAAGAAATTGAAGTCCATGCAGCAATACAATTCATGAATTATCTAGACAGCAGATCTGTACGAAATATGAAGTGAAAAGTTTGTTTCTCTATCATTGTGGGGAGCTTTTACTAACATAATAATTACTGTAGCTAATTAGCTACTGTAGCTAACCTACACCTACCTCTATCCCTACCCTTAATCTCAGTAACCTAAGACAATCCTTCTGACTTCTTCATCAAATAAATGTACAGTTACAGAAAAGCCATTTCCTCATGTGGACCAGTTAAATCTTCCCAAAGTGTAAAAATGTCAAAGCTAATGTTTAACTTTTTTTTTAAAGTTAACTAACTACTAGCTAAAAGCTCGGTCACAAGCCAAATATATCAGATCATTTTGTCCTCACAACATAATATAAATCTGGGCAACACACACATACACAAACATATTTATATTGTGCTACAAAAATGCAGACAAAATTGTAACCTGATATATGTCTCCAGGAGAGGAGGTAGCCTGTAGCGCCTGTAACTTTGGTCCAATTGACAGTTGTACTGTCATCAGTGATGTGCAGAGCATAAAAACCACTCACTTTAGGCAGGTCCACTGCAACACAGCAACATAATATAATGCATTTAAAAGGAAAATACATTAACTCAAAATGCTGTCTAACGCTAATGTAATCAACTGGTTTGATCATGTAGTCAGCATCCCTACATGATGCATCACTACAGAGGCCCTCTAAAAAAACATTGCTTATTCATATTCAAGAGAAATTACTAATATATTTAATAACTAAAAGGCTGGTCTTGACTAGATGATTGGTTTACATTATCAATTACATTTTGAGGTGAGAGGTGGTCAGATATACCGATCAGGCATAACATTATAAACACCTTGCTTGTTTCTACACTCAGTGTCCTTTTTATAAGTTTGATCCACTTCTACTTGATGCAGTTCTACAATTACAATACTGTAGTTTAAGTGTTGTTCTACATGTTTGCTCGTCCCCTTTACACTGCTGGGCAGAGCAGAATAAATCAGCAGAACACCCAAAGATCAGGTCCTATTTGGGTGGTGGATAATTTTCAGTACTGCAGTGACACCATTTTATAAACCACAATACCATGTTACTTCACCTTGTAGATGTAAAGTCAGAGACAGTAGTTTATAGGTTTTTGTAGTTTAACTGATCAGTATTCACAGTACTCACAGGATGCTGCCTACAGTATGCTGGTAGATAGAATGTTAGTCCAGCAATTAAAACCTCCAGGAGCACTGCTTTTTGTACAATAACACACCACCACCACCATGGCAGCGTCAGTGCAGTACTGATCCACCACCAATAGAGTACCTGATATGTGGTGATCCTGTGGGTGTCCTGACCATTACAAAACAGAGTAAAAGGGACAAACAATGCATGCAGAGAAACAGATGGACTACAGTTTGTGCCTGTAGAACAACAAAGTGCTTCTATTTACTGTACATATTCTACATTATGTTTAATTGCTTCTTGTATAACTACTCTTTCATCTGTTCTTGTATTTAGCTAGTGCATATTGGCAACATGAGTATGTGTATGGGGACTCACAGGTCTGTGCTGTTACTGTAGCAGAACTTTCTTCTCTCTCCCACACCAGTGACGAGACCCGGATCCTATAGACAGAGTTGGCTTGCAGTCCCATGATGGTGTATGTGGTGACAGATAGGGGAACCCTTTCACTCTGCTCGTCTCCTCCTATGCAAGAAATGAGGGTATAATAACAATGGCAGTATATACAGCAGCATATAGCAATACATGGTATATGGACCACAGACATTACTCATTCAATAAACCAGGTTAAACAGAAGGCAATTCATCCATTAAGCAGATAATACCAACAAAGAAAGCCAAGCAAAACACAGGATTATGGTTGTAATTGTAAAATAGTATTGTAATGTGGGTGGCACTTATTAGGGACATCAACCAATAATTCAGAACAATATTCCTGCTAGGAATCATAACCAAACTCAAAACAACAAGTCTAAAACTGCCAGAGGTGGGGATCAAGTCAAAGTGGTTCAGTTAGTTTCCAATGGTGAGCCACACTGGCTTGATCACCTGCATTTTGAAGGATGTGTTGAATTGAGTTGCAGATTTATGTTCACTGATGCCCAGTCAGAGTGTTCTGCTAGCACTCTAGGTCACAATAGCTGGTTGTTTGGCCAGGCTGGGTTAAAACTGGGAGCAGTTCCAATCACCCCAAGCCATATCTCAGGCAGGTTTCTAAGTCAATGCCTCAGGTTTTGTTGGCTAGGTCTAAGGCTTGTTATGCATCCCATTAGTGCAGCCACATAACAGTTATGCATATTGCACAAGATTTAAGTACTGTACAAACCATTAAATTGGCTCCAGGTGATTTTATAGCCAGTAGCCCCAGGTGATTTCCTCCATGATAGGCTAAAAGAGTTCACTCCAATGTCAACCACCTTCAGGTCCCTCACTTTCTCTATATGTTGAAAATCATTCAAGGATGCTGCCAAAAAATCCCATGAAAAATAGATCAAAGTGAGCAAACACATTTATTCCAACACAGATATAACTGTATGAAAGTTCAGCATTACCAAACAGGAATTAATGAAACACTGGAAAACCTTTGACCTCCTGCTACAGGTAAGTGTTCACTTACAGTGGTACCTTGGTTCTCATCGATAATTGGCTCCAGAAGTCATGCTGAGTACCAAAAAATATGAGAACTGAGGTATCACTGAACTTGCAATATACTGTTAGACATAATTCAAAATTACAATTATGTTCAACTTAAAAGTATAAATGATAAACTAAAAAACAGTATGTCACCAACATATAAAGTGACTTGAGTGTGACAAAAACTGTAGAGACAGGAAAAGAAACAGGAAAGCTACATTTTACCAACCATTTAGTATGTTTAAATAAATTTAGGAGAAGGGACTGGGATTTCTCATAAATGTATGTTGGAAAAATGTTTTAGGAAATGTTTTAGTGTTTCTCCTCTTACTTTGCAGCCACAGTATTTAGAACTGCAACTGATCAACCTCTTCCTCCACATGTCTAGTTAAGTTAATCTTTACAAAGAGGCAATGCAGTTCCATATAAATGATTCCCCAACCCTCCTAAATAAATAATAGTATACATTATATGTAGCACTTATACTAAAAACTCTTACCTAGCCTATATGTATGTGCTTCTGTTTTGATTTTGTTTTATCCCTTCAGTTTAATTGTCTCTGTATATACAATTAAATAGCAAGGATTCAATGGTGGTGGTGCTTGTTCAAGGATGGAGGTAGCATTCTTGCTCACAAGTGCATACACAAAAAGGCAAAGAATTGAGGTTTAAAGCTTTCAACCTCAGTTCTCTGCCTTTATGTGTATGCACTTGTGATGTTATCAGAATGCACATTAGGTTATGCACACAATTAATTAACATTTGTCTTTTTTAACTATCAGCATGTTTCCCTACCATTTCTTAAATATAAATAGATTTTTACATAACTGCTATATACAGTATGTGCAACTAATATGTATTGAATATATTGTACTGTTTGTATTATGTTTCTATTTCGCAATTAGGAATTGAAATCATGAAAATCTGGGTAATTCCTTAGGGTTTAGCAGAGATGCGGAACATACACAATTATGAAAACTCTAATTCTAACCCTATATAATTCTGAATTCTAACTCTAACCCTATCAGATGTATTCATATCAGATGAGAAGAAAATTAATAAACAAAGCACAAAAGGTTGGGCCAGGAAATTTTTCTTACAGCTTTATCTTATCTGGTAGCCTTAAAACTTGGATGCTTAAAATACTTTTAGTTTGAAATTGTATAAAAAAGGTATTTGTGCACAAAGTACCTGTTAAAATATACATGGAAATATGAATAATATGACTGAAATACGAATATTTACACTTTTAAAAATGGCCTTGTTAAAAAGTATATTTTGATGGCAAGTTGTCTCTGCGTAGCCTAAGATAGCTGGACTTGCATTTCACAGCATGTAGCTCTGTACCAGCACTTCAGAATAGAATGAGATGATAACAGTAATGCTGACAGCAGTCCCACACACATACACACACACACACACACGCACACACACACACACACACACACACACACACACACACACACACACACACACACACACA
>JAUZST010007909.1:0-13883 GCA_034779995.1 Parotocinclus haroldoi | reverse complement strand
CACACACACACACACACACACACACACACACACACACACACACACACACACACACACACACACACACACACGAAAACACGGAGTTACATTGTGTTGTTTACATGTTCCCTTTATTTTTTGAGCAGTGTATATAAATATAATAAATGAGGGGATATTTCATTTAGAAAAAGTCCTCCCATTTTAGTGAGCAGTATAAGATTTCTAAACTGTAATATTCTATATCTAATTTAATATATACCCGTATGAATGCATGTATATACATGCGTGTGTGCGCGTGTATGTGTACATATACACGCACACGCATATACATAAATGTCAAATATTAAATATCATACATATATAGATTAGACAAACATAGAAAAATGCTAAAAAATTATCATTTTAATCAATTACATTTTACTTAAAGTTAATTTAATTACATAATGCTATTATTCCACTACAGTGTGATTAAGGTCAGGTATATGCATTCGTTTAGAGCAAAATAATATAAAAAAAAAACCACCACACACCATGACATCATAACATAAGCAGCGAAAGTGGCTTGATTATCAAAGTGGCAAAAAAGAGCCAAATACATGTATTATTGAATTTTTTTTATAATACTATTGATATTAGTGGCAAGTAGATACGATTATTCTGCCAGGCGCTGATTTCATTGTTCATAAAAACAAAGAGCAGCCAATATGCTGAACAACTTTGCTCACATTGTCAGAGGGCGAGAGAAACAGGCAGAGAAACGATCAGAACTAAACTCAACTAAAGAAAAAAAATCCAATTGTCTTTGATTGAAAAATCTCAATATAGTTTTTGAAGGCCAGGGAGTCTCTGGAAATTGTTATTTCTTTAAGGCACAAGAGCCGATTAAACTCGATATTATAATAGGGAAGCATTTCTAAGGAAAAATCAAAGGCTGTTTTTTCCCTTCGCGTTTGTCTCCAACCTGTTATCTGGTGAACATTAATGGCTGGCTCAGGAAGAGGCTGGGGCAGGCACTAGCAGAGATGACCGACCCGAGCTCAGCAGCACAGCAGAAATCAATAGCGAAGAGCCGGTGGGGAGGGAGCCTGGCAGAGCAGGCAAGGCTGGACTCACTTCCATTCCAGCATTCTCTTCTAGCGTGCAGTGGGGAATAAAATGTTCCTCCCTGGGTCAACACCAGAGAAAAGGTGAGATTAGAGGAAATGGAGGAGGGATTTTTGAGGAACAGGATACCTGGCTAGCAGGGGACCAATCGCCCATTAGCCTGTGGCTACCTACATATGGTTCACTGAACCTTCTACAGAAGGGGGGAAAAAAAGAAATGTCTCCATGTCTCCCCCATGTTTTTCTCAACATCCCACTCTGTCTTTCTTTTGGAGACAATAAATAAACTCACTTTTAACTGTCTTAGCCTGGCCAATGGCTGTACTACTACTGACCTTACTTCATGTTACATTCTGTTTTATCTAATCTAGTGCTATAGAAGAATACACACTGCTAATCACAAAGATAATTGTATTTATTGAGTGATCTTATGGTGTGGGAATCTGCCTGCCTGCCTACATACGGTTGTTTGTTTGTTTGTTTGTCTTGCATTGCATTAGCATCAACAGCTATTCACAACAGGACCAAGGTTGCATCAATACTCAATCAAGACACATTCCAACTGGACCAAATTAGAGTGGGCAATTAACCTAAAGCATGTATTTCAAATGTAAGAGGAAACCAGAGTACAAAGAGTAAACCCACACGGTCAGAGGAATGCAAATTCCATACAGGCAGTGTCTGAGATAAGTCTCAAACTGGGGATTTCTGGAGCTGTGACGCCCGCATGTCTTCATGCGCTATAATATACCTTACTAGGACTTGAGATAGTATGTCCATTGTGTGGGTTGAATGGTTAACTCATTAGCATATGAATCTTAAGCCAGGCGGAGGAGCTTAACTACATCATTAACACTATACATCTCCAAATACTTTTTACTTCATTATGCATACTACATTGAAATAAGATTTAGGCTTCACAAAGGAACATGATAAACATTAAGCCCAGTAATAAACTTCATCCACACTATATAAATAAGGCATGGTGAAGGTTAAGAACAAATGTATGCAAATATGAGAGGGTGGTTTATCTTGGCCGAGTTGATCTAAAACTGACTTTCATGACTCTCTTACCCTTCAACAAATGATCTTAAATTGGATTTAACTGATACTTCAAGAAAATCCATATACACAACTCTAGTTTCAAAATGTGATTAAAAGTAAATAATGCAGAGCAATCATTTAGTTTATTAAGATGGGTCAGAGAAAATTCATATGTAATTAATGGTCCAAAAAGGAATCCAGAGGCATGGGGTTTCACTACAAAACTACAAACCATTTTATTTACAATACATCAGATCAGCAGTGATCCTGTTCTGCAAATGCGATGCAAGCTCTCTCATGCAATATGAGTACAAATGACTGAAGCGAAAACCGGAAAACCGTCCAAACTAAGATTAAAAATGTTTTTTTTTTTTAATTCCCAAGTTCTGCACATCTTCAATCATTGTTTTTCTGGCCGTCAAAGGAAGAAAACTCAAAGATCACATGCTATGTCATATTGAGTATGTTTTGGCACTCTTCAAATTCATCAGTAATGGCATCCTGTGTGTATTTACACAGACTTTACTGTCTGGACAGCACCATGGACCTCATGATTGTTTCTTTAAAAATATATATATGTTCTGCCACTTCAGCATCCCTCTACTGGTTCCCATCAACAGAAACTAGTCCCACCATACCCAGGCCCCATCAGAGGGCCGAGTGCAGCAACTATCGTCATCCTTCAGTTGGCAGGATAATGATAATGTGCCTCCAAGGACTTCTGGCTGAAGGCTCAAGATTCTAACTTGACGGACAAAATATTTGTGAATAAGCATATTTATTTAACATCATTTTGTTTATCTGTTATTAGTCACTTTCCCTATTAATATAAACTTAATTATTTCAATTAACACCCAAGCCACTCAAGGAGGTCGGCTCCCTTTTTGAGTTTTGGTCCTCCCAAGGTTTCTTCCTTACAATATTCACTAAGTTTTTCCTTTCCACTATCACCCTAGGCTAGCTCAATTTGGGATTAGCCTTATAAAATACCAATGCTGTAAAGCAGCTTTGAGACAATGCTCCATTGTAAAAAGCCCTATATAAATAAAACTGACTTGAATACAACATGCTAGGAATTATGAACGGATTGGAAGATTACAAATACAAGTTAAGTCATTTAATTAAAATATAGCAGCAAACTATGTCAGTAATCAGGGGACATTAAACTCAATAACTAACTTACTATCTCTTCATTAAATTTTACCAACTGCAAGCTATCCACTGCACAGATAGATAAAGTACCAGCAGAAAAACACACTACAACAAGAAAAGCAACAGATGACTAGACATAAATGTTGCCACCAATTCCTTTGGGAAAACCGCCAAAAGCTGTTGTTTGAAATAGGTTTAAATAAATTTGAATACTTCAGACCCAAGATATATATTGCCAAAGTATTGGTCTAATTATTATCAACCAAATCTTTGAAAATACAGAGCTATCCATTTTTTATAAATATCACACACCCCTAAAGGTGTCTGATGGGAGATGATGATATTAGAGATTACAGACCTGTCCAAGTTGCTGATAAAGGTTTTTTTGCATTTATCTGACTCCTGTGGTGGAAATGACAGAACTGACCATTCAATATATTGTTATATTATACTTTCCACATATATACTTTACACACTATTTGTATGCTTTATTTTTCTTTTTCGGCATAACAACGGAAAGTGTATGATTGCCATCCCCTCATAAGCATGCCTCTTCTCCATGGCAATGGAGGATACATATGTCAAAGTGATGCTGGGTTGCTTTCTGTGACTGGATCCATCACCCTAAAAGATTTCTTGTTTTCTGTTTAGCCGGGGAGAACACTGCTTCCACATATGCAGCATAGGCACAATGCTGCTGAAATTTCCCAATTTTTATGTCTGGAGTTTTAAAAAGCAAGCCACTTTTCTCTAGAAAATGTTTATTGAATGTTTTTCTCTTTTTCTACTGCTGGGAATGTAAAGTGTTGCACACAAAATGCAAGTAGTCCAAAATACTGCAATTTGGAATGGAAAGTTTGGAATTGTATTGAAAACTAATGAAACAAATGAAATATCCCCTAATGTTTTTCTAAACAGTGCATATGGACACACATTCCATGGTTTACGGTGCATTCAAGGTACAATTAATTTATCTATTTAACCCCATTGAGCAGGGAACACCTGTACTCCAAAGTGATGGGTGCTTTAAATCAAAAAGAAAAGTGCATAGTACCCGTTGTACAAGCCTCTGGTGGAAGTGTTATGCACTGGGCTTCAGTTGGTCAGGTCTAGGTTCAGCATTATATGTCAATAAAATGAAGTCTGTTGAGTACCTGAATGTACTTGAATGCCCAGGTTGCTCCACTTATGGATTTTTCCTCCACTGTTGGAACCGGCAATGCCTTATTCATCACTCTAAAATTGTGAGTGTGGTTCTGAGAGCACAAGGAATCATTTTCACACATGAATTGGTCACCACAGAATCCTGACCTTAAAAACCCTAACAAATAAAAGTGTTTGCAACATTTACTTTATGTCCCATGATATCGACTCCCTTAATGGCATGCATAGCTGAACAGAACACAAAGCACTTGCATTTGAATAAAGACTGTAGACATACATCACAGACGGATAAATAATGTAGGGCAAACTTTCTGATCAAAACAACACAGTAACTGCATTAGAGCATGATCAGGGTGACCGCTGTATTAACGGTTCGGACAGCCACCTACTTCTAAATGTTTACTTGAAAAGCTCCAAACATTAGGAAATACAAACAAACGTGGAATCAAACAAAAAACTGTCATCAACACGGGAAGAGGTCAGCACCCCAGTTCAATTCCGTCCTTGGACTTGGCCTGTGTGGAGTTTGCATGGGTGGGTTTACTTCAGATATGCATTAGGTTAACTGGTTGCTTCAAAATGATCAAGTGCTAATGTCCACTGCCCACAAACAATTACGGGATATTTCAAAATGAATACAAAAGGGATTCCACAACTTCCAATCTGATCCTGTCCATGCCCCATGACTGTCAGTGTGTTTTGGCAGTTTAGAGTGACCATAAACCCTATTTAACAGTCTTTCTTTGACTTTTTATGTACTTTGTTGGATTATCTAGTTTAATGAAATGAAATCAAATACTTCTTTTTTAAGCATTTCATTATTTTTGAAGTATATTAGATTGTTACAAGCATAATAGCCATCAATATTGGCAGCTCCCTACTCAGTCAGTGCCTACATAGGTAGCTTTCAGGCAGTGGTTTTAGGAACTGCAAAGGATATATAGGATATTTGCACAAGACAATTCTGTGAACACAATAATGCGTAACTGCATTAGATATACGGCTGTAGTGTGGAATGTGAAGAGAGGAATGCTATCATCTACACAGCATCCCTAATACCACAATACGTCTGAATTAATAGAAATTCATAATAATTATAGAACATAATATAATGTACTGTTACAACCCTGTCTGGGGGAAAGTCAAGGTTAAATGGAGCGGACACTTTTCTTTGGCGTAAGCCAGAAATTCATTTACAGACAATATCACAAACAACAAGGAACATCTGCCAGATGAAAAAGTGACTCAGAGTGAATGTGAACCAGTTTACATAATTATAGGTGAAAGACAATATAGCCTACAGGTAGTAGTGGGGCAAATACAGGAGTGCCATTTACAATAGGACAGGCACATACAACTACCATTTAAAGCTTGTTATAAAGAAGTAGTGGAAAATCATCCACACAAACTAATTAACTTGCACAAAAAAAGTCTCAATGTACATCAAGTGCGCACACACAACTGCTACAGAAGTTCTACACAGTTAAAAAAAAGTTAGACACACACATGCACGCACAAAATTGAGAGGGTTCCACTCATAACTCTGAATGTGAGGATTTGCAGGGCTGGTTGGCGGTTAAAGTGATCAGTTGTTAAATCAGGAGTTAAAAGACTTCTTTCCAACTATAATTGATTGTAATTTTTAAAGACCTCAGGCGTTAAAGTGAACAGCCTTTAACTGGATGGACGTTAATTGGTGTATACCTGTAGTAATTTTATTTAATCCTAAACTCTGATATGAGACACTGAAAACAGGAACAGATTGTTTAAAATACTCAATCACAGTCTGACATCGGGGTGGAGTAACAATTCAATTCAAATTTATTTATATAGCGCCGTTTACAACGGTACATTGTCTTAAAGCAGCTTTACAATATTATATTATCTTAAAAGGTCAATCTCAAGTTGAGCAAGCCCAGGGTGACAGTGGCAAGGTAGAAATCCCTAAAGTAGTAGGAAGAAACCTTGGGAGGACCAAGACTCAACAGCGGACCCATCCTCCATGGGTGGCCTCGATGTTAATTAAATAAATACTTAAAAGTATATTAAATGATAGCAAAATTAGGTAAATAATTTAAATCAATAATTCAATTTAAATTAGTAATAAAATAAATAAACTAAATAATAAAACAAGTCACAAACAAAGTACTTTAAACTCAGGTTCAAAATTCATGTTAAAGAGCACAGGGAGACACTAACAAAAGAAAAGAAGCACATTCATTAAACAAGTATAGTGGAAATCTGCTTGCTGAATCAGGAAACTCTGAACAGCTAGTGCTATTTTCTAGAGAATGTATCGTATTGTTTGTTTCTATTTCTATCAGTTGGTCACATTATGATAATTCACTGGACAACAGCAGATTTTTTTTTAAAAAGTTAAACCTTTTGTATTTTGCATTTAAATCAGTGGCTTCGAAATATTAAATATGAGCAACAAAATTCATTCATTCATCAATATTCATCATCCCCACTGCTAGAGAGAAAATAATTGAGTACATATTCCGTTGTTTTTTAATCAATCCAATAATTAGCACACAAAACACAATGCGTTTTTACAATATCATTAAGGATTGCTCTGCACCAAGTATGAGAGATTAAAAAAAAACCAATGAATACACCAGAACAGATAATAAAAAAGTCACACAGCTCAAAGCCAGAAAAAAAATGACAAAGGAAAGATCGTGCTGACTCTCTGTCAGTGTCAACTTTCTTTCTAAGGTAGCTGACCTGCCAAAAATGGAAATGATGTTTGGTGTAAAATGCTGTCAACGAGCAGAGAACTTAAGACTACAAGCTTTTGATTAGTTGTCATATAAGTAACAGCAATTAATGATATAATTAACTGTTAATTGAACACAACTAATTAAGTACAAGCCAGTGACAAAACAGCCACCTTGTTTACTAGCCATGTTTGATCGGCAACCAATGCTGACGCTGTGAAAATGATGCACCGCAAGTGTGCACGCCCAAATTCTCACAACTGCCTACAAATGCATAAAAATTCAAAGCATGACAGAAGTGAAGAAAATAATAAATCACACCAAAAATAAAGAACTAAATACAACAGCTAACAAATGCACCAAAATACTCAGCACAGCCCTCAAAACCTGTTCTAGGACCAAGTTGTTAATTTACTTTATATTCGTTAACCCCGTTATAAAATAAATGCATTTACTCTCAAACTGAGTTACCTCAACCCAGTATACCCAATTCAGCTTCTGCCTGATATATGAATATTTTTGAGCTAAAAATTAAAGACAAGCCAGTGGGTGTCCGGTCTGTGTATGCCTAGGTTTTCTTAAACTCTCCAGTATGTGATTTTAAAACATTCATTCTTTCAAAACTTGCAATGCAAGTGGACAGTATAATCTTTACCAGAGTGCATCTATTACTCTGTAACCAAAAAAGCATAAATTATTATGGAAAAAAATTAAAGCAAAGTATTCACTTCATTAGATACTATTAATGGAATCTGTAATCTGTAATCTAACGGCTGACATTTTTCCAAACCACGAGGTTAGACTGGACTCTATACATATTTATCAAATGCAATCTGATCTTGCACAGTGATGAGCAAACCTGTATTGTAATGCGGTATCTGAAATCATTTACAGTCCTGTTCCTTTTAGACTGATAGTAATTATATACACGTATATGTGGAATGTAGGGATTAGTGACTGGGGGACCATTTCCATCTCAGCCTATAACTAAAGATACTCCCCATAAATCAGGTAACATAATTATGAATAACAGCACTACAAACATTATTTCAGTTAACACATAACTTGTTCCTTTTGTTCCAACTGAGGTGTTTGCTCAGTGTGGGCTTCCTAGAAACCACCGTCTGATTTTAAAAAGCTGCTAAATTAATGTTAATGTCCAGAGTTAAGTGGCCTTGTGCTTTACCCCAGTCCAACTGATGCTTGCCATGATTTGCGTTGATGATTTATAGCTTGCATACCATACCACCACCTCATACCATAATGTTGTGCTGATGTTAAAGCCAGATAAAATCTGGAACTCTGGTCTGGTAGTTTTTCAGTGTGTTGGTGACTTTTGACTGAGGCATTTTGAGCCTCAGCACTCAGTGACCCCACTCGGTAATTTTACCTGATCTGTCACTTTGTGGCCGAGTTGTTGTTTCTAAACGCTTCCCATTTTCAGTAATACCAGTCACAGTTGATCGTGGAATATACTCCAGAAACTAACTCATTGCAACCGTGGCATTCTATTATAGTATCATGTTTGAATTTAGTGAGTGAACAACACCTTAATGTTATAAGAGGGGAGTTTCAATACTTTTGTCCTAACATGCATCGCTGTCTGTGTGCTATGCACTACTAGTTCCCCAAAGCATCAAGACTTGATGTAGTTAGTACAATACCAAAGAGTACCTGTAAGATTATGCTAGAGTTTTTCCTCAACGCATAAACTAACTTATAATTGAAATATTTAACTGGATTGCCGGGAGAGTAACCAAGGAAACCCCCCGCTCAGAAAGAGAGAGGAGAGAACAAGCAAACTCCACACAGACAGGGTCTGGATCAAGAACCAAATTGTCTCTTGAGCACATATACTTTGGTTTTAATAATACTAAATAATAATAAATAAACCAAGGTATATGTGCACTACAATTTCAGCACCTAAAAGACATTTTATGAAATGAATTTAACATAAATATAAATCAGCAACAATTGATTGCAAACTGGCACACTTTCTATTCTTGGATACAATGTCTTTAATATAACAATATTAATGTTTGTTTGGTTGTCCTCACAAATAAAAGTGGGTTAAACTAAGCTCTGATGTCACTGATGTGTGAGGTGTGGCGTCACTCAGGTACAGAACTACAAAGCTAGTGGGAAGACCTCACAAATATAGTAATACAAACAGGTGTGTGGGTGTGAGAACTCAGAGCAGCATGTAGTGGTTTGAGGCAACACAGAAATCATTCCCTTCTTATTAATGGCATCATCTCCTCATTTCCAGCCATGGTGGTTTGATTTTCTCCTCTGAGTAACACAAGCCTTCACCTCATCATCTTCCCATCATTGCGATTACAGCATGCACCACAGAGCTGATTTCATGACACCACAAAACACCACCTTTACAACTTTTCCTCGATTCCCTTGAGTCAACCACAAGACTCTCTGGGTATATCAACTGCCCATGGAGAGACAAATTCAATCTAGAGAATTTAAACAACATTTGAGAGCTCTCTGTAAAAAAAAAAAAAAGCTTAGTTTATAATCAGTAAGACATTGAATTTTAGCAGGACTAGGGGCTTGTTAATGTCCTGAGAAACATGTCTGCAATGGCAAAATATTTAGTTGCACATTAAAGGTGCACTTGATTTTAGTAAAAATCTAGAAGACTTAAGAAATCCAACACAGTAAACCGACGCAGGGAGGACAGGCAAATTCCACACAGGTTTACAAGGTCAGGATCACTATTAAGTTGCAATTAAAGTAAAAATATATATAAATAAATGGACATCTTGATAACATATATTATAATGTAAACTCTACAAGACTGCACATGTAGTGTATAATTACAGCATACAGTTTTCACATTTTAGACCAGCTCGGGTCAAATAAGCAGTGCTATTTTCTTAACTTTAACATGTTTCTCAAATGATTAAGCTTGAATTTCCACCATATGTTTAATATAACCAGGTACTTTTGCTGACTATATGACAATGTTGTGAATAATTTATGTGCTGTGTTGTTACAAAAAAGATGGAAAGTTATTGAACACATTACAACAGCTACATTTAAATGTATATTTGGAGTAATAACAGTCAGAGTTTAAGCATTTAAAAGATATTTTAAAAGGACAGTGGTTTTAGTAAACAAGGGAAATATACTTGTTTACTAAAATTACAATTTCCCCATTGTTTTAAGCAAATATATAAACACACAGTGAACACTGCAATTTCCAGATTTTCATGACTATTTCCAATAAAAAAAAAAGTTAGTGGGAAGGAGCTACTCTGGGATAGTGGCTGGTCTTGTATCAAGATCAAGGCTCTTTTCATTAGTACTTGCCCTTAAGCTTTTACAACAGACACGCATCTTTACGATATTTGGTGCAATGTTGCCCTCTTCTGGGCAGACACTAAAAAAAAAATAATGACTGATGTCAATTGATGTGAATTTGGAAAAAGGGCATGTCAAATCCAATACTGTAATATATTATTATTTTATTATTCTCAACAGTAGATAATTTGTCAGGAAAGTAGTGAGAATTAAACAAATAATGATGGATTCTTTAATGCTGAAGTCTTTGTTGTGGATAATAAATTCTTTAGAAACCAACTCTAATTGTGTTAAGCCTTTATGATGAATTGTGTTAAGGCTTTGGTTGAAAAGCCACGACTCCTCTACCTCCATGCTTAGTGGTAGCAAATAAGTATTAGTTGTTTTATTTCTCACCAGATTTTTAAAGACGCCGCTCTTCAACTCAAATTATGAATAATCAGTCTGAATCCAACATTCCAAATTTTGCCAATATCTTCATTTAGTTTTTGATTGTTTTTTAGATTGCAATCGCTCATCACCCAAAACCAGTCTTTCTAGTTTCTGACTACAGTTTTTGGCTTTTCCTCGTCTTTCAGAACTGTATCTTTCAGCAGCTGAGGAGTATAGGACCTGCATCCCTGGTACTAATACATATCTGGACCTTGACTTTCAGACCTCAGTAATTTTTTTTCTTGTAATGCATGGTTCCCTTTCAATTCAGACAAAGTATGTTTGTTGTACCACTGCCCAAACTCAAACTCGTGATTTTCGTGTGAGAGAGAGAGAGAGAGAGAGAGAGAGAGAGAACTGGATGGTGAAGAAAGATGATAAAAAGACACGTTTCTATCCATATACATCATTAGCACAAGCTCTTTTCAGGGTCACATTCTGACCATGCACACAGTTTTCAGATTTTTCTACTAGGTCTGGTTTTAAGAAAATTTCAGGATCAGTATGGATCCAAGCACCTCCAGCCTGTTTTGGTAAGAGGTATAAACAGACCAAGGGATAGCTCAGCTGATGAGACACTGAAGTGGTGAAAAGTCCTTAAATTAATCATACAAGGTATTACTTCAATGACATTGATAACGACCTCTGTTCTAACACGCGAGGGGCAGTTTGGCATTGTCAAATCAAGAACTATTAAAAAACTAGGGATATGTTTCAAATCTACTTGATAAACCTATCACATATGACATTACAGAAAGATACACTATAAAACGTGGCACCTTTAAAGATAGGCAGACTGTGTACCCAGTTTGCGTTATTAATTATGCTCCCATTATGGTGCTGTTCCGCTAGATCAAAGACATTATTAGAAGGCACACCATTCAGGTCCCTGAACCCACTGACGTTTAGCATGCCGCAATCACAGACAAATAACCTCTTACTCCTATTCTGTCTGTTCTTTCCACAACTCTTTTCTCTCTCTGCCAACGTATGGTCTCTGCAAAGCTTACTGGCATTCAGACCTCCAACCCCATTATCAAAATGAAGCCATCATGAAGCAAACATGCCTTTGGGAGGTCCTTCTGATTTATGCCTCTTTTTCACCCGCCTGAAAGTGGCAGGGTTGTTAGGTCAGCCGTTCCCTGTCTGCTGCTGAACAGGAGGCTCAGCGTGGCAATGGCAGGGAGACATCAAACACAAATGCCAGACTGGATGTGAGAGAGTGGTAAAGGGGAAGACACTTCATGAAGGCTAGGGGAGGGGAAGGCCAGGGCATTGCCTTGATTTCTGAGAGAAGCACAACAAGAGACCTTTTTTTAAAAGAAAAAATAAGCAGTGGCCTTTTCATGACATCTCTCAGAAGTGTGTGCATGTGATCACATTAGATGGCAAAAAGGATAGCCCATCAACGCTAAAGCGTTTGGCACTTTTAAGAACCCTGCTGAATCTCTCAGCTTTGGGCCATTTGCTAGGGCTTACTATCAACAGTTGCTCTGGGGGATCTGTCTTTCAAACGCACAAAAATGTAAGGAAGAAAATCAGACCAAACACCTCATACCGAATGCACAAAAAAGAAGGTCCTCCGACAATCTTGTTAAAAAATATATATATATAAAATTGCAACAAGTGAATGTAAACTCATTGATAAACAAAACACCTCACCCAGAAGAAGATCAAATGAAATTTTGTGCATGAATGCAATAATGATTATATGTAAGTGATTACATTAAAAAAAGCACAAAAGCATAGGTTTACTGGTTAATTTAAAGGAGGTTCTAGTTTCCCCCTTTGCATGTTATTTTAATCTGGATTCAAGATAAGATAAGGTTGGACAGTGTAGACATACAGGTTCTGAGGGGTATCCTGGTGCTCACATATGTTGCAGCTGAGCTTGTAGTTCCTGCGCATTTGTGAGTCGGCAAAGTTGCCATCCCAGCTGGTGCCATAAAGGGTCAATTGAAGAGAAGTCTGACAAATGGTTAGGCCAAGGAAGTGTTGCAATCTAGCAAAGACATTTCTAGAAACTGTTTCAGTGATAAATGACAGTTGGAAGTCCTTTCATGAGGAATAACAGACAGGCACAGGATGTCCAGTACGTACTGCTGAACTGTTAGTGTCCCTATCACTACTAGTAGCGAACCACTGCTCAACACCTCCTATCAACTAGGTCAGACCGAGTAGACAGGGTTTATTTTTGGTCAATTAGTATATTTAAACAAATATTTGTTCGAATCAGAGGTTACAACCAAATGGCCAAATAAAACTTCTGTTACAATGGACAGATGTAAATACCTTATTTTAAATTGATGTACAATGATGCCAGGAGGTAAATGTGGTGAGTCTGCACAGCACATGTTAATTGCATGATAATTAACTGCAGCATCAGTCTAACAGAAGAAGTAATTGAGAGTAGAGAGATTGCCACTGTGATCCAATACATCAGTCTTAGATGAATAGCAGCAGATCAATGGAGAGACTTCTTAAATGTTAAATGATCTTATTTATTTAATGCCTTTTGGAATCTTTTACTACCATGTGGTAACTGCTTTAAGGCTACACAGATTCCTCTACAACTTAATTGCAGAAACAAAATGTTTACTAAAATGTGTACATTGTGCATTATTCTTTGTATAATTAAATGCTTTCGCTGTGCAATTTATTTTTGCCCAGCCAATTCTTTAACTTCAAGCTTTTTTGGCAAAAAGCATAGCCTGTAAATTCATTAACAAAGAGTTTAACTAGCCCTACAACTTATTGACTCCGAGTGAAGCTTATGCTTCTCTGGGTGTCTATCTATGGCATGCTTGTGTATCCACTATTACATTAGGCAACTTTCCCAAATACAGCTCCACTGAAAGAATATAGGAAGCCTATGGCTGAGATATATATATATATATACATACACACACACACACACACACACACACACACACACACACACACACACACACACACACACACACACACACA
>JAUZST010007908.1:0-13884 GCA_034779995.1 Parotocinclus haroldoi | reverse complement strand
TCTCTCTCTCTCTCTCTCTCTCTCACACACACACACACACACACACACACACACACACACACACACACACACACAGACACACACACACACACAGCTTATTCTACAGTGTGTGTTATTGATTTTTTGATGCATTTATCTGAGGCTTTTTGCCTGAAGATAAAACAGAGACAGAAACATGTTTCCACTGGGTTGATCTAAGTCAGATCTGAGTCCTGCTCTCAGAGCCCACGTCCTACGTAACCATCAGCGTTTATAGAACACTACGCCGAGACCTTTCATCTAAAAACGCAGCGTTTATCTCAGTGCAGCTCCAGAAATTACTGTTACTGTTTTCACAGCATAAATGATTTTTTTTCACCATTTAACTCCGTTTTTTTGGGTCAGAATCACAGGGGGTTCTGGTGTTTATCCCCACAGAACGCAGGGTGTAAGCGTGACCCGCCCTGTTGGCATTACTACAGACCCAGCCTGAGGAAAGCCTGTGGCAAGGCAGGAAACGCAAGTACAGAGGCCAAACCTCACCTTGCCGGAGGCGGGATGTGAACCGGGACGGCTCAGGTGTAGCAGCTGGTTATAGGGCGGTTCCGAACGGTTCTTAACCTAACCCACCTTCAGACCTTTAACGTCAACGAATATTACGTACGACAACCAATTAATTAATTTAGGCCTGTATCAACAAGGTAACGGTAAGAGGCTCCCCAGGATAACGCCGCTGTTACACCTCATAATGACATCATTACCGGATTTATGCGGCTATTTGATTATTACTGGTCGTTTAACAGCAAATCTTAAATCGATTTCATAAATCTGATTAAGAGCTGGATTTGAACTCAGTCATCAGATTTCTCAGCTCATCTATCCCCTTACGCTGATATCAATCGGTCCCTCAGTCTGCGCATGCACGCAAACGTAACCGTAAGAGAGCCAGATCGTACGGTTGCCAGGTCTGCCCTTTCTAAGGCCTATTTTTATTTTTGAAACCGATTACAACAAGCAATAAATAATAGTTTTCTTTAGGCTTTTCTTTAAAGTATAATTGCTTTTTCGAGCAGACTGATCTTTCTGTTTAATTAGTCCAAAATATGCAAGTTAATTTGATTACAAAAGGAAAATTTAGATCATTATTTATCATTATTATTGTTTTTTGAACTGATGCTCTCTTGCTGTTGCCTGTTTTGGCCTTTTTTTCCAGCTGATTTGCCTCTTTTGGATTGGTTTCCCTGTTCCTTGTTGCTTGTTTTTTAGGATCTGGAAAATAAACATGCACACTTTTGGGGAAAAGAATGTACATATTCTAAATGTGATGATTTTATGAAGCTCTGGCCGCATGGAAATAAAAAACCCTTTAGTTTTGTTACAACAGCCCTGCTTAGTTATTCTTTATTTTATCAGGTTTTCTGCATATTTAGATCAGCCTGTATTTCATGTTTATCTGTTTAATGTGTAACACTATTTAATCTCTTAATCTCTTAATCTGTGTGTGTGTGTGTGTGTGTGTGTGTGTGTGCGTGTGTGTGTGCGTGTGTGTGTGCGTGTGTGTGTGGGCAGGCTTTGCTTCAGGTGGCCAAAAATCTCTTCACACACCTCGGTAAGCTTGTAGAAACGTAGAGACGCCGTTAGGAACGTTAAATGTAGTCAGTAATAACAGACCGAAAGTATGTGGACACTTCTAGATATAAACACATTGTGTGTAAAGTTTACGTGTTTATCTGAGATATCCATAATCCTGTGTACTAATTACCGCATGGGGGCTCGTTATTCTTAGGGGCTAATTAAAGATCAAACAGAATCCGGAGAGGGAATGAGATGGAGTCAGTGGTGAGAGGGAGATCGTTTTTAATTATAATCTATCTCTAAGTACAAACCTCTCTCTCTGTTCCAGACGACGTATCGGTTCTGCTGCAGGAGATCATCGTGGAAGCTCGGAACCTGAGCAACGCCGAGATGTGAGTTACCCGGTGCTCCCCAGGGGGTCAGACTGTGTTTAAGGGCTGTTTTGGGAGGCCCAGCACTGTTAGGATTTCTAATCAGACATGTGATGTAATGTTCTGCAGCAGACTCTCCTCACAGGACCAATTAAATCATGTTTCAGTTTAACTACAGAGAGGCTCAATCCTCGTTAGCTTCAGCTTAGGAGAACACACACACACACACACACACACACACACACACACACACACACTCTCTCTCTCTCTCTTCAGATGTTCGGTGTTCTTGCTCGACCGTGTCAGTCATGAGCTGGTAGCCAAAGTGTTTGATGGAGGTGTGGTGAACGATGACGAGGTAAAGATTGTTACTGAGCTGTTATTGATTAATTTATTGATTTATTTCCCTATAGTGGAGCCTATGCTGCCTTCATGTTATAAACAAAATGTTCATAAGAAACATCAAAGTAATAATAAATAAGAAATAATAAAGGACAATAACTCCAAGCATGCTTTATTTTAATTGTGTCATAATAATAATAATTATAATAATAATAATAATGACGAATCACAGAAGGAAAAGTCAATTAAGACAGAAAAAACGAGGAAATAAAAGAGAAAAAAGAAATCAAGAGAACAAAGAAAAAGGAATTAATAAGGAAAGAAAACACAATTAAATCCAATAAATCGAAGCATGCTGCTGTTAAATATGCATCGTGTCCTAATTCTAATGATATAATAATGTAAAGTCAAATCTGTAAATATCAGGAACAAAGAAATGCAGATGCAGACAAAAGAAAAGATGAAACAGAAGGGGAAATCAGGAGAACGATAAAAGGAATAATAAAGGGGAAAAACACATCTAAATCTAATAATGCTGCACTTTATTATGAGTTCTAATAACAGTGATGAATCAAAAAGAAAAGGAAAAGAGAGAGAAAAGCCAGAAAGATATAAACCTGGAGATAACCAACGGGAGAATAACTAAAGAAACAAAGAGAGGAAAAGGGAGGAAATGACCAAATCAAACCAAAAAGTTGAAAAAGAAAACGGAGATGGAAGAAGAAATGAAATTCCTTCTTCTGAATGCTGTTCCTGATCCCAAACAGAAGGAGTTCCGGATCCCGGCGGATCAGGGCATCGCAGGACACGTGGCCACCACGGGAAAAACCCTCAACATCAAAGACGCCTACTCGCACCCGCTCTTCTACCGCGGCGTAGACGACAGCACGGGATTCCGAACCCGCAACATCCTCTGCTTCCCCATCAAGGACGAGAATGGAGGTACGGATTATTATTATTATTATTAGAATTATTATTATTATTATTATTATTAGAATTATTATTATTAGAATTATTATTATTATTATTATTATTATTATTATTAGAATTATTATTATAAGAATTATTATTATTATCATTATTATTAGAATTATTATTATTAGAATTATTATTATTAGAATTATTATTATTATTATTATTAGAATTATTATTATTATTATTATTATTATTATTAGAATTATTATTATTGTTGTTATTAAAATACTTATTATTGTTATAGTTAATTTATGTATTTATTATTATTAATTCTTAATTATTATTATTATTAATTATTATTGTTATTGTTATTAGAATTATTATTAGCATTATTATTATTAATACATGTATCTATATATTTATTACTATTAATTAGTATTGTTATTTATTATAATTAATTATAATTAATTAATTGTTATTATTAATTACTATTATTATTATTATTATTAATTAATGTATTTTATTATTAATTATTAGTATTGTTATTAGAATTATTATTATTATTAATTTAAGTATTTATTTATTATTATTAGTTATTATTGTTTTTATTATTATTGTTATTATTATTGATAATTTATGTATTTATTTATTATTATTATTATGAATAATATATGTATTTTATTTTAATTAATTATTATTATTATTATTATTAATAATGTATGTATTTATTTATTATTATTGATTTATTTTTAAATTACTATTATAATAAAGTTCTAGATGACTAACCCTAGATTACTTTGCGTTACACCGCAGTAACACTCCCGGGCTTTAGTCTTGATCATAAGAACATCTGTACCTCTCTTTCCAGATGTGATCGGGGTTGCCGAGTTGGTAAACAAGACGAACGGGCCATGGTTTAACCGTTTCGACGAGGATCTGGCAACCGCCTTCTCCATCTACTGTGGCATCAGCATCGCCCACGTGAGTAACGCCGAGATAAGGCCACCCTCTATACTCTATATAAATCAGAGCGCAGAACGAGAGCTAGGTGGCGCTGTCCTGAGGATCCGTGTTCTGCGTTCCTCCCTCAGTCTCTGCTCTATAAGAAGGTTCACGAGGCTCAGTTCCGCAGCCACCTGGCTAACGAGATGATGATGTACCACATGAAGGTGTGTAATGAGGAGGTGAGCCGACTCCTGGTGGGCGGGATCCAGTCTGTACACGCCCTCCATCCCAACTTCTCCCTGTTCACCTACACACCGCGCTCGCTGCCTGACGACGCCACGCCCATGGTGAGTGTGTGTGAGTGTGTGTGTGTGTGTGTGTGTGTGTGTGTTATACGTTCCTGTTTTCATTCTCCGGTGTGTATGTAGGGAATTCTGAGCATGTTTGAGGATATGGGCTTCATCAACACCTACAAGATCGACCTGCACACCCTCGGGAGGTCTCTCTCCATTTACTCTAACCACAAAATTGTGTACATGCTGCCTAACCTCAGGATTTTAAAGTGTGTGTGTGTGTAGGTTCTGTCTGATGGTGAAGAAGGGTTACAGGGACCCACCGTACCACAACTGGATGCACGCCTTCTCCGTCTCTCACTTCTGCTACCTTCTGTACAAGAACCTGGAACTCAACAACTACCTCGAGTACACACACACACACACACACACACACACAATAATTTAACATGTTCAAAATAAGGGACGTCTGGGACGTTCCAGCTTGCCAGAGTACTAACATCTGCAGCAAACTCACACTAATCAGGTTAGGGTTGTTATGCTCTCTGCTGTTATAGTATTATTATTATTATTATTATTATTATTATTATTATTATTATTATTATTATTAGCTGGATTTCTGAGTCTCCTAACGATGTCAGAGCAGACCGGGGGTGCCCCCGTGTAATCTACCCGGAGTGACGCCGTGTAGGGGTTTAGCTGTGGGTTAGCAGGATGAACTCTGTAACGATTTTAAACTCTTTTTAGGGATATCGAGATCCTCGCTTTGTTTGTGTCGTGCATGTGCCATGACCTGGATCACCGAGGAACAAACAACTCCTTCCAGGTGGCATCGGTGAGTAAGAACGTGCCCTTGATGGGGGTCATGTTAGTGGTTCTGGGCCCTCATGATCTTAACCGAAAAAATGCTTCTTTTTTTTTTTTTAGCAATCGGTTCTTGCGGCTTTGTACAGCTCTGAGGGATCAGTCATGGAGGTAACACACACACACACACACACACACACACACACATACATGATCAGGTCTCAGGTCAACTGGCGTCTCCAAAGTGTCCCGGTGTTAGTGAGAGCGCGTGCTTTTGATTCACTTAACCAACAGGAGGGACCAAACCAATAGTGTCATGTGTGTGTAAATGGCTCCATCTGCTGGCCAAATGGCGGTACTGACCCACAACTGTTATTTAAAAGTAGGTAAAAATGTTATGCAAAACATGAATTAGACTGAAGTAGGAGAAAATACTTTCATTATTTATTTATTAACTTTTTGTTTTATGAAAAGCAAAAAATGAATATGTTTACTTGGCGGTTTGTTACAGATCTAATTTTAAATATACTTTATACTAATAGCGTGAGTGTGAAGACTTTAGCTAAAAATGATAACAATCATAATGTTATTACCATCTTGTAAGTGTGTGTGTGTGTGTGTGTGTGTGTGTGTGTGTGTGTGTGTGAGAACAGCGGCATCACTTTGCTCAGGCCATCGCCATCCTGAACACGCAGGGCTGTAACATCTTTGAGAAGTTCAACAGAAAGGTAAATAATAAAAGTTATTATTTATCAATAATATAATTAGGAATTCAGTCTGGACTGAGTGAGTCAGTGGATCTGTATTTGATTCTCTGAATCATTTTAGTGACTCATTTCCAAAGCTTGGTTTTAATACGCTGCCTGAGAGTCGTGTGTGTGTGTGTGTGTGTGTGTGAGACAGGACTATCAGAGGATGTTGGACCTGATGAGGGATATCATCTTGGCCACAGATCTGGCCCATCACCTTCGCATCTTCAAAGATTTGCAAAAAATGGCAGAAAGTACGCTTCCATAGATTAAAAGTCGGGATGTGGACGGTGGAATTTAAGCGTTAATTAGAGGAATAAGTCTTAAATAAGGAATGTTAATGTGTGCAGCTGGGTATAACCCGAAGAGCCAGATGCACCACAGCCTGCTCCTGTGCCTGCTGATGACCTCCTGTGACCTTTCTGATCAGACCAAAGGATGGAAGACCACCAGAAAGATTGCTGTCAGAAATCTAGCTTCGCTTTAATTTGCCATGTCATCATATTTGTAGGATTTTACCCAGAAATGATAGAATTTACTGTATAACGGGATGTCTGAGTGTAATACCGGCCACCTCCACCAGGTGGCACATCAGCACATCTTACTATTGACCAATACTGAGCTCCATAACCTTCTCCAGTCATAGCACTTTTAATGAGAATCAGGAGATTCAGCAGGAGGTTGTGCTTCCCCCTTGTGGACGCTTGGTGTATTACAGCACAGTCGCTTCAATTAGTAAACGAATGAATATCAATAATCCAGGTATCAATATAAGCAAATAATAGGGACAAATCTTAGATGTGGATAGAAACACCAAACCTGTGCTCCTTTTTAAGTTTTGCCCCCCTACTGTGTGAATTTCAGGAAAATCATAAAATGTCCTAAAGTTTTTTTCGGGTGAACTATTTTTTTTACTTTTTGATTTTAACCAGATTTTTTTGCACCATTGATGAAGTGCATGTTCCTGTGATGCTCCATACCTGGGATCTAAACGTTTTGATTTTATATGGATAATGTATATAATGAACAGATTTAAAAAAAACTGAATTATTTAATGATTAAATGAGAAACTGATTTCTTAATTGTATCTTGTAGGAGCTGATCTACAAAGAGTTCTTCTCTCAGGGTGATCTGGTGTGTGTGTGTGTATTTATTAAGTCTTCCGTTTGTTATATAGTACACTGTACATTGTGTTACACTCTCTGTGTGTGTGTGTGTGTGTGTGTGTGTGCAGGAGAAGGCCATGGGGAACAGGCCGAGTGAGATGATGGACCGGGAGAAGGCCTACATCCCTGAACTGCAGATCAGCTTTATGGAGCACATCGCCATGCCCATCTACAAGTGAGGAACCTCTAAAGTTCATGTGTAACGTGTGGTGCACAAACTTTTACATAAATCCTAAACACAGCGCTCGGGTTGGTCAAAGGGCGCCAAAACTTTTGCACAAATTGCAAAGAAATATATATATATATATTTTAATTTACGATCATAAAATATTGTTAATAAAGATTCATTTAATTTATTTAAAACGGGGAGAAATTATTTAAATATCGTTTTTCCCAATTAAATAACAAAATGACTTTTAATTTCATGTTTACTTTACATTCCTGTCTGTGTAAGCTTTAAATTACTAAATATAAAATCGAATAGTTTTATTTAATTATTGTCTTATATAGTACATGCAAATAAAAATAGTGGTAAATAAACGTTTATTTATAATAAATAACGCTACGAAAATAAACCAATTATAGGATCTAAACATTCTAGATAAAGTTGTTTTATAAAGGCGTTAAAAGTTATAGCTTCACAAAAAGTTTAAATGAATAAATAAGAAAAAGAAAAGAAGAAAAAAAATCCTGGAAGAGATGAATAATAATAATAATAATAATAATAATAATAATAATAATAATAATAATAATAATTAATAATGATGATGATAATAATGATGATAATAATAATAATAATAATAATAATAATGTATACAAGAAACTAAATTTGGTGTAAATAAAAACATAATATAAAAATATATAAATATATATATATATCATATAAAAATTATATATATTGTTATAAATAATATATATATTGTTAAAAATAATTTAAACAAACTAAATTATGTTTTTAATTCTTCTGACAGTATTTATATGATGTTTCGGTCTGTATACAAAAAATTCTATACAATTTAAAAAATGGTCAAAAAGCAATTGAAACATTTAAGATTACCATTATATAACACACACACACACACACACACACACACACACACACACACACACACACGCACACGTAAAAATATTGATACAAAACAAGAAAACAAATAGATAAAACACTGACTAATTACATAATTATAACCAATTACAGGATGTAAAAATGATACATAATTTAAAAATACAGATTAAAAATAGACCTTTTCTATTTAATAGTTAGCGTTTATTTTAAATATTTTTATTTGATGTGTTTTGGGGAGAGAATAAACATTTAATAATGCTATTAAACCTAAATAACAAAGTAATAAAGAGTTCAAATGACTTTATAAAATAAGTTAATAAGTGAATAAACCCTAACCCTCAGGGTACTATTTGACTGGATATTTAATGATATGTAACAGCTTACCTGTGGCCACGCCCCCCTTCTTCCTGATAGGCTGCTGCAGGAGATTTTCCCGCGCTCGTCTGAACTGTACGAGCGTGTGGCAGCCAATCGGGAGCAGTGGACCAAAGTCTCACACAAGTTCACCATTCGCGGGTTGCCTAGCAACAACTCTTTGGACTTCCTGGACGAGGAGTATGAGCTGATGCAGGCGGAGGGGGCGTTTGGGGACGACACCCACCGTATGAACGGCTGCTCGGACGACGATTGCGGGAACCAGTGATGTCACTACGTATAAACAATACGAAAAAACAAACAAACAAACAACAAAAGGTTTCGGTTCGGCCCCAGGTCGGCCTTTCTCCATGACGCCGTCTCCGAGGAGGCGGGGTTTGGGAGGGCGGGCTTGGCGGGCGAGACGCTGGAGTTTGTAGGCGGAGCTGATATGCTGCAGATAATGATGTCATTTCCTGCCATTTTTGTGCAACCACGCGCCGTTATATTGGGGGGGGGGGGGGGGGGTGTTGCTGTGAGGAACGGCGGTATTTCAGAATGTTGGTTATTAGCGTTAAAGCGCCGTTTTCTACGCCTGTTCCGTCCTGCTGTGAATGTTTGCGTTACGTCGACGTGTTTTACCTTTCAAATAGCTTTCAAAGACAATCAGCGAACGGTCGGTTATTACGCTTAAGCATCTCGTCACCTCAAACCTAACCACAATGGAATGGGCTCATAAATCCTACACCATGCCGTTTTTGCGTGGTGTCGCGTCTCGTCCAGTCATCGTCTCGATGTCCCGTCTCCGCTTCTGCAGCATTCAAACCACCCCGAGCGTTTCTGCGAGCGTGTACATACAGCGTGTGCTGAGGGAGTTTTAAGGGCTATGGCGCCCCCTGGTGGCAGGTGCAGAGTTTTCTTTCTCAGGAGGGCAGGATGATGTATAAATATGGATTTGCCTTACTCTGTTTGTGTTGCCTTGGTTGTGAAGCAGAGTTTAAACACTGTATTATTGTAAACTGGTTTATGTGTGAACGCTTGTAACGCTGCAGGGGCTTCCGACTCGGTACCACAGGTCAGAAAAAACAACAACAACAACCAAAAAATTAGATTATTATTTCATCCCAAACGTGCAAGAAATCAATCAAATGCGATAAGAATTAATTCGATTCATACATTTATGTATATTCTTAAAAAAAAGAAAACTCCTTTGTTGGTGTGAATAAAAGTCTGAAAATTCACACCAAGGCATAAAACTTAATATTCAGCCTGAAAATGTACAAAGAAAATCAGTTCAAAAATAAATATTGAGTTGATAAAGAACTAAATAAATGAAGGCTGCACAAGATAGCTTAGGAAATAAAACAGTATAAATAAAAATGAATAAAGAGAGGATAAAGAACTACAGAATAAACGAAACACTCAAATAAATAATAAAGGAATGATTTAAAAAGGCTGGAAATCTCACAAATCGTAAAGAAAGAAAAAGCTTTAGTGTTTATGTGATTAAATAAGTCTTTGGTGTTTATTAGAACGAGGCGGCTCCGTACAGGACGCTGTTTGTTTGTTTGTTTGTTTGTTTGTTTGTTTGTGAGCTGTGGTAGCAGGAACGCCCCTCTAGCTGCTCTGTAGGATCTACTGTAAGGACCTGAGCCACAAAAACACACACACCCACTTCTAAACAAGTTCAGCCATAAAGAGTTCGGCTTCACTCGGGATCACGATCATATGCAGGAAAGTCGAGTCTGAGTTAGCCAGCTAAACTAATCCAGGTCTCACTGTCAAAAAAAAAAAAAAAAAAAAAAAAAAGCTGACTTGAACTTTTTGCTGTTAATTCTTTATCAGGTTTTGCTCTACGTTCTAAACATGGTTTGAAGCTTTTGTGTGTGTGTGTGTGTGTGTGTGTGTGTGTGTGAGTGTGTGTGTGAGAGAGATGCTGCCTTCACTGACCTTCGTTTCGTGTAAATAATTTAAATGATGACTTTGTACGTTTCTTTACTGAATATCCTGAGCTGTTTGTTGGTATCTCTAAGTGGAAACTGATCCCACGTTTTTGGTTTTTTTCTTTCCTCGTTCCCCTTTCTCCGGTGCCGTAAAAAAATCCTACTGTGTAAATACAAAAACATTTCTCTATGGAATGTAATTAAAAGATTTTATCTAAAACTATTTTATCTATTTAAAAAAAAAGAAATAACAGTATGTCACTGAAGTGTTTGTTTCTATACTGTTGGTGGTATTTTTAGTTTTAGTTTTAGTGGCCTTTCTAATCATTTCCCCATGCTGAATAATTAAGCTTTTAATCTAGGATTAGTATCTTGATATTTCATAATAAAAAAAGAAAGAAAAGAAAAACATCCAAACGACGAGTTCTATATAAAAACAAAAAACACTTATCAATAAATAAAAGCGTTCTTTGGAATATTACTAAAGGCTGCTGGTTTGTTTCTGTTGTGTTTTTTCACTCTTTGTGCTTTATATAAACTATAATTCAAATTAATCCTTTAATAAGGTCTGCCATAAAAATAAATACAATGTTTTTATTCAAATTAATAGATTACGTTTGTTAATATATATTTTAATGGTTACATTATTAAATTAAATGACTGCTTTTGTATATATATATATAAATATAAACTATTAAACACAGTTTGTGGTGAATTTTTGCTCTGTTTTTATTCCAGCTCTAAATCTAATCTTAATTAACATTTAATTCTAGAAAATACATTATTTAAGTTAATTTTTCCAAACTGGATATCTGCAAATAAAACAACAGCTTTTAAAAAGATCAAACCTTGCATGGTAAAAAAAAACCAAAAATCTTTTTTTTGTATTTAAATAAAAAGCTTTCCTTGAGGCTGGATGTTGATGCAGGACAGAAATGAAGACGTTGTAGGTTAAATAAATACTTTATTTTAAATGATTTAAGGTTCGAAAGCATAAAACAGCACAAGGTCAGGTGGTTTAACCTTAAAAACACACTTTATGGTTTTAGATTCTTTTTTAAATCTGATTTGGAGTTCAAACCTGTTTTCCGTCGCTTTAACTGACATTAATAGGTATAAAATTCATAGATTCTTCCCTTTGTATTAAATCCTAATCCCAGATTAGCAAATTAAACCCGATCATTAAAATCTGGGCTATAAAAAAGTACAGACGTTTTAAAAGCGTAAGGGAATGTTTTCGCCATTATGTTGAAAAAAAGCTTATCGTGCGCCCCCTAGAGGTTGATGTTTGCATGACATCGGTTAGCGCTGTACTTTTTATGACCCTTTTGGTAGACCACAACAGCACTTGAAGTGTGATTTTTGATTCCCTGATACGTCATTGATAATCTCCTGTACAGCCTCCGCTCCCTCAGGCAGGCATAATTGTCTCGTGCACATGTAGTAAACGTTCCGTAAGAGAAGTCCTTCATTAAACAGAGATCTATAAAGACTTTTGTTTATGAGATAATCCTCAGGCTTTAGTGATCCCAGGACGGCCCGTGGCCTCGTAAGGAGCTCTGCAGCGTACGCATGTCCCTGAGCAGACGCAGACTGGACCCCGCCCTCCACTCACCTTCAGCCTGGCCACTCTGCTTCCTTAACCTCTTCGCCTGAGACAGAGAGAGAGAGAGAGAGAGAGAGAGAGAGAGAGAGCTCGTTACAGTCAGTGTCTCGTTAAGAGACTCGTTAGTGAGTGAGTGAGCATGCGGTGCTTTAACCTGAGCTTGATGGCGTCTGACTTTAGCGATCTGTTCCCCTTTACCCTCCAGCTTCCTCACCAGATTCTCCATGTCCCGCTCCAGGTCCTGCCTCAGCCCGTCCGACCGACACGCCTCGATCTGCTTCCTCAGCTCCTGCTGCTCGCTGTAACACACACACACACACACACACACACACCTGTTAGTACACACACGGTCCTAGCATGGTGGTTAATAAGTAATGGCCCTCACAAGCTCATGTGGCCAAACTCGTCCTGCAGGGCCAGCAGCAGATCAGACAGCTCCTCATCACAGGACCCTCTGCAGGTGGTTAGGGGCGTGGCCCTGTCCCTGAGGACATGCTCATTACAGAGCTGGGGGTTGTGCTGTTTGAGCAGGTACAGGACGTGCTGGACGTTAGCGCGAACCGAGTGACTCGTTCCTGTGGACTGCATGGGGACAAACCCAATTAATCACCTCTCTCTCTCTGTGTGTGTGTGTGTGTGTGTGTGTGTGTGTGTGTGTGTGTGTGTAGTACCGTTCCAGTCACAAAGGGAACGTCTCCTAAACGGAGTCTGTAATGAGGCTGGGAGTGAGAGCGCCTCTTCTGGGGACGAACAGTAAATCAGATCCGAAATCAGCAGGAACAGTTGAAACCTTTTTTTTATTATTAATAACAGCCCTAATACTGATCATCACCTCCTGCTGCCCCTCCTGCTGCTGCTGCTGCTGCTTTGATGATTTGTGAGGGCGGGGCGATACCGACTGGATCAGGATACGACTGGCCTCGAGACCTGTCTGTAACTAAAAACGGCCAATCAGATCAAAAGAAATGTCTGCCATAGTAACGATGATAATAATAATAATAATAAAGAGAAACAGAATAAACAAATCAAATTCAAAACATTCCATGATTAAGTGCCCTGTGCTGGGTCTCTTTCTGAGCTTTGGTCCTAACCAGGTTTTCTTCCTTATAACGTTTAGGGATTTTCCTTGCCGCTGTCACCCTGGGTTTGCTCAGTTTGGGACAGGATTTAGATATTAGAAGATCATCCAAAGTTATAAAGCTGCTTTATTAAAAAAAAACCCTCACTGGACTTGGCTGGACCATAGCAACGACCATAGCAACGACCATAGCAACGACCATAGCAACCACCTAGCAACACCATAAAAAATGTTTCATTTTTAAGCGTTACATGTGACTGGCTCTCATTTACCCTAATGATTAACCCAGTTTATATATTTATATTTATAGGCAGATGGATGGATGGAGAACCTGAGCAGCTTTCTCCTGGACCAGTTTCCTCTGATGTTCCTCCTCCTGCAGTTTCCTCTCCAGCTCTCGGATTTTCTCCTCAGCAGAGCTCTGGGTTAAGGTCAGCTTCCTGTACTCCTGCTCCAACACATCCAACTTCTCCAACTTCTCACACACATCACTGAGCTTATAGGCACTCTGCTGTAACACACACACACACACACACACACACACACACACACACACACACGAGGGGGTGTCTTTGTAGGCAAAAGCAGTCCTGTGTGTGTGTGTGTGTGTGTGTGTGTGTGTGTGTGTGTGTACCTGATGTTTGAGGATGATGGTTCGATCGGACTCTGTGTTCCTCACCAGCTTCTTCATGTAGTTCAGC
>JAUZST010007907.1:0-13884 GCA_034779995.1 Parotocinclus haroldoi | reverse complement strand
TCTCGCTCTCGCTCGGTCTCTGTCTCTCTCTCTCTCTCGCTCGCTCTCTCTCTCTCTCTCTGTCTCTCTCGCTGTCTCTCTCTCTGTCTCTCCCTGTCTCTCTCTCTCTCTGTCTCTCCCTGTCTCTCTCCCTGTCTCTCTCTCTCTACCTATATCAGAGTTCCTCTGGATGCTGCTGTAACTCGGATTCCGTTTCGTTTACACTTCATCACTGAATCAGGCGTCAGGTGTAAATGAGCTGATAACACTAATCCCACCCACGTGTTTACAGTTTGTACCAACAAAAAGCAGCCACGGAGAAGTCCCACCGTTTGTACAAAGCGTGTGTGTGTGTGTGTGTGTGCGTGCGTGTGTGTGTGTGTGATTAGGCTTATTATGACCCTGTTTGTTTTTATTGCGTCTCTGACGGAGGGAAGTGCTCCCGTTTAACACAGATATGAGGAATGTGACACATCGGCCGAACTTTACTGGAGCGACATTCCACAGCTTCTGCGGCTGTGTGGCGACGGAAGTGTCTAATGACCCTTAATTAGGTCTCCACATTAAAGCGACACAGGGCTGCTCACCGCTCACACAGGGTGCTACCGTGAGGGGAGCTGCTAGCTGGGTACTTGGGGACGTTTGGACCAATCAAACGGTGCGTGCTCAGATTCCTCTGCCTCCGGGTTTACGAGCATCTGTTTATTTGGGGTCAGGGAACGGGTGCCGTCCCGTTCATGGGCTCGAAGCATTAATTCTCAGCTTCAAAATATTACATGGCAGCCCTGAAATGTTATTTATTGGCCTCAAAGTATTCATTGCTAAAATGAATATGATTCATTAACGTTTTCTCACAGGGCTTTAAAATATGAATTCCTATCCTCAAGCGTGTTGATGGCCCAGAGTATTAATTTGTCTCCTCAAAGTCTTCATTTCTTTGCCCTCAGTGAAGTATTTTCTGGCTTTAAAGCGTCAGTTATTGGACGCAAGGTATGAATTTCCGTCTCCTTGAAGCACACATTTGGGGCTTTAAAATATGAATTGAGTCCGTCCTTGTCCTCCGCGTTTTCGTCCGTGAATGATGAGTCGAATATTATTTATTGGCCTCAAAGTACGGATTAACGCCTTCGGAGTATTAATTAGAGGCTTCAGCATATTCCGTCTTTGCCTTAAAGTGTTCATTTGCGCCTCTGATTCTTTCTTCCCCTCCGAGTTTTCTCGTGTGGCTTCGAAATTTGAATTCTCACACATTTAGAGTAGGGACTCTTGGACCGCAAGCATTTTCTTCGTCCGCATCCTCGCATCCTTTCGTACAGCTTTAAAGCATTCGTTCTTGGCGGCGAAAGTATTAATTTGGGGCTTCACTTGTAGCGCGGAAAGTGTTCAGTGTGCTTTTAAAGTCATCACTCTTTGTTTCGTTGCAGCGGTTGGCTGAAATGAAAAGAAAAAATAAAATAAAATAAAATAAATTTCTCACGAATGTACACTCAGCATTCCCGCCTTGACAGGGAAAAAAAAAACGGACGCGTAGATATTTTTTGTGCACTTGCTGAAAAGGAAAAAGCGAAATATCACATGGTCAGAAGTATTCGGACGCTTTTGCTGTGACGCTCGTATTCATCCTTGATGGTTCTGCTCCTTCACTGGAGTCCAGCTGGGTTTCATTGGACTGCGGTAGCCGGGCTCTGGACCGAAAGGTCCAGGGTTCGAACCCCACCTCCGCCAAGTTGCCACAGTTGGGTCCTTGAGCAAGACCGTTAACCCACCGTGGCTTGGATTGTAAAACTATGAGTTGCACGTCTGCTAAATGCTGGAAATGTAAATGTAAAAAAACACACCTGTCCATATAAGAAAGACCTCACGGCTCACAGTGCCTGGCAATTGCAGATGAGAATCATGGGGTCCAAGGAACTGCCCAAGGAGCTCAGAGACAGATTTGGGGCAGGGTAAAATTCTGGAGCACTCGTGGTTCCTCGGAGCGCAGTGGCCTTCATAATCCGTAAATGGAAGAAGTTTGGGACGACCGGAACTCTTCCTGGACCTGGTCCCGTCCGGTCACACTGGGCGATCGTGGGAGAAGAACCTTGGTGAGAGAGGTCAAGGAGAACCCAAAGGTCACTGTGGCTGAGCTCCAGAGATGCAGCAGCGAGACGGGAGAAAGTTCCACAAAGTCCTCTATGGCTGCAGCCCTCCACCGGTCGGGGCTTTAGGTCAGAGTGTCCCGACGGAAAGCCTCTCCCGAGTGCAGGACGTACGAAAAAAAAAACACATGAAAGCCTCCCGGACCTGCCCTATACAATCCCAACAGCGAAACACGGTGGTGGCAGCATCGCGCTATGGGGGTGTCTTATCGCTGCAGGGACAGGACGACTGGTTACCACTGAAGGAAAGGTCAATGAGACCAAGTACAGACATACCCTGGAAGAAGAGCTCTCCCCCGGAGCGCTCAGGACCTCAGACTGGGCCGATGGGTCGCCTTCCGACAAAACGACGACCCAAAGCGCACAGCTAAAATAACAAAAGGAGTGGCTCCGGAACAACTCGGTAACCTTTCTCGACCGGCCCAGCCAGAGCCCCCGACCTAAAGTCGACTGAGCAAGATCTCTGGAGAGACCTGAAAATGGCCGTCCACCAACGTTCACCGTCCAACCTGACGGAACCGGAGAGGATCTGCAATGAAGAATGGCACAGGATCCCCAAAGCAAGGGCTGAAAAACGTGCTGCATCGTTCGTATGAAGACTCGTGGCTGTACCGACTCAAAAGGGGACTTCTAACTAAATACTGAGCAAAAGCGTCTGAATACTTATGACCATGTCATAGTTCCCTTTTTCTTGTTTTCTTGTTTTAAAGCTTTCGGTTTTGGCCGCAAAGTATCCGTTTGTCTTCTTAAAGTAATTTTTTTTTTTTTTTTTTTTTTGGTGGGGGGGGGGGGGGGGGGTTAAATATGAATTATTACTTCATAACCTAAATGTGTATTCATTCACGGCTCAATGTAGCATTTCAAAGCATTAATTCGCTCGTTTGAATGAAAACCTGAGCCGTTGAACGACATCACGTTACGGTTTGTGTTACAGTGCGGGTGTTCAGGTTCAACAGGCGGCGTCCGAGTCCCGACATCATCGAAGAGGAGCGGTCCCTGGCCTGCTCGGGCAACGTCAACGACACACACACGGAGATGGGGTTCAGGTAGGCCACACACACACACACACACACACTTTAGTCTAAATAATTACGAGGCTCAAGCGGAGCGTGCTTCTGAATGGAGTGTAGTCCTTATCCCTCAGCACCCCCCACCCCCCAAACATTAGCATTTCCATAGACACACACACACACACACACACACACACACACACACATAAACACACCCCGATGGATCAGCCTCTGGTTATGCCGAGGGGCAGGTAAACAGATAGCATGAAGCACGTTTCCTTGCAGAAACGCAGCATTTCCGGCACGCTAAGCGCACTGAGCCTGGGCGGGGCAGGGTGGGGCGGGGCAGGGTGGGGCGGGGCTCTAGGTGTAATGAGCTTTAGTAATCTGATGACAAGAAAGCTCGAACCCGTTCATAGTCGGATGTCTTTGGAGGATAAATGTGCATTTCCGACTGTAAAACTTGGAACTGTTATTATTATTATTATTATTATTATTATTATTAGGTTTTCGAAATGTAATGTTCTTGACTCGGACTCGACCCTTATAGGACTCTTTCTTGACTCGGACTCGACCCTTATAGGACTCTTTCTTGACTCGGACTCGACCCTTAAAGCTCTCTTTCTTGACTCGGACTCGACCCTTAAAGCTCTCTTTCTTGACTCGGACTCGACCCTTATAGGACTCTTTCTTGACTCGGACTCGACCCTTAAAGGTCTCTTTCTTGACTCGGACTCGACCCTTAAAGGTCTCTTTCTTGACTCGGACTCGACCCTTAAAGGACTCTTTCTTGACTCGGACTCGACCCTTAAAGGTCTCGTTCCTTACTGGGATGTTTGTGTGCGTGTGAGTTTATTTTGCATTACCTGTTACGAACTGACTGGTGTCATGGTATCCATGGTAACCACAAGGCCTTTGACTCCATGTATTGGGGAAAAAAAAAAACTTGTCTCTTGTCCACCCTGTATCAGTTACGGTGGGTTTATGGAAGCGAATCTGGCAACCCTGAGAGACAGGATCAGGTTGCAAGCACAAATAAGATCATACGCTTTGGAAGCAAACCTCCAAAAATGGCTTACAACAAGAGGACTTGGCAACCGTGCCTGGCGTCTGAGGGAGCTGAACGCAGCTCATCACAGTTAAGCGTCACAATCGTTTGGATTCAGTCCATGACTCTACGCTCGGACCGGCTCTCTGCCTTCGCGTGACGCCCGTTTTTTTCCGGTCAGGCTGTGATGCATGTGTGTGTGTGTGTGTGTGTGTGCGCGTGTGCGTGTGTGTGTGTTTTCCCCGCCTGTGCCTGGTGAACAGAGACGGCTCGGGTCTCGAGGACGTGGTGGAGCGACAGGCGGACCTGATCGAGCATCTGAAGCAGCACAACACCCTGCTGAGCAAAAGGATCCTCGAGCTCACCGCATAACCCGTTTAGTTACTGGGGCACACCTGACCCGGTGCCGGGGTTCATGGAAGAAGGAAAAGGACGCTCGCTCCCTCTGCCCTCGACCTGCCAGACCAGAACCCTTTGTTCTGTGTTATCTGGCACCCCAACCCCTGTTCTCTCAGCCTCTCAGTTTCCAGACCCCGCCCCCCTTCCCGCTCTATCCAGGAGTGTCTGGCAACCGAGAGGTCGAAGGAAGAGACCAGAGGTGTGGCGTGTGGAGGGCAGAGGTTCATCGGGAGCCCCTTCGAGTCACGGGGCGAGATTTACCGTCACGTTTGTTGCCTCCACGGCGTGAATCGGAACTGCACTGAGCCATTTCCCGTTTCTCGTGGCAAGCTTTGTGTTTTGCATCTGGAACCGTTTTTTTAAACGCGAACTTAATAAACTACCTGATTTACAGAAGAATTAAAAAAAAAAAAAAAGTCGTTTTTCTTTTCGTTTCCATTTAAATCGCCCGTAAATGAGAACGGGGAAATAATGCGGACCTAGTGATTTTGACCGCGAGACGACCGACGGTGCCGGTCTGCAGTCGGACATGCGTGGCGGCCCATCACGAACAACATGGGCAGGGTTTAACCCGATTTAGCCCGGCGAGGGGCTGGCCAAGCTGGACACTGGTTTGAGAGCACAGGGAGGCTTGTACATCCGCTCTCGAAAAATCCAAGAACGACAACCTTGAGGCAGACGGCTACAACGCAGTGGGTCTCCCCAGGCTTTATGTACTTGTGTGTGTGTGTATGTATATATATATATATATAAAGAGAGAGAGAAAGGGGCGGAGTCAGCACATTGGAGTATACGCTTTATTTAACAAGAATAAAATCTCAAGTGCATATAACTTTTATATAAAACGCATTTCATCTGTTCAGTCCACGCTATTTACAGGGTCCGGGCCCTCCGCCCTCGGGTCCACCATCTCCCACTCGAACCCGGAGCCGCTCCGCCCCAGTGTGACACCCGGTTCCGGCTCATGTTTTTCATTCAGCAGGAGGTCCTTATTTGGTGCAGCAGCGTTATTGATGTGCAGTCAGTGTGTGTGTGTGTGTGTGTGTGTGTGTGTGTGTGTCGCCGAGCACGGCGAGCAGCTGCGCTTTGGTGGTCTCCAGGTTCGGAGCCTTAGATCTTTGTGTGTCCACGTCAACGTTCAACCTGAAACGAGAAAGCCGGTCAGTTACACTGTACACTTTTAGATCAGACCCGACTCCGACGCTGCGTGCGTGTGTGTGTGTGTGTGTGTGTTTTGTTAACTTCGGCCCACCCCGTGCTCATCATGTGGGGGGGTCAGAGATCCTGGGTGAAAGGTGACGACCCCTCCGGAGTGTCCAAAAACAGTAGGCGGCTCCGGAAGGCTGGGAGCTCCAGGAGCGAGTCGTGTCTCTGTTTGTCCCCTTGTTCTGAGAGAAAGTCTCTAAGGACACAGACACCCCCCCCCCCTTCTCTCTGTACAACTGTTTGCACAGTGTGTGTGTGTATGTGTGTGTGTGTGCGCGCGCGCGCGCACCGTAACTCGGCCCGGCTCAGGATGCCAGGCTAAAGTCTGCATTACGATCCTTAAAGGGGGCACCCCAGGCATTCGGAGTATGCGGCAAACATTTGGCAACCGTCTACAGGTCTGCCGGAGACTGAGAGGAATCTTCAAAAGTTTAAAAATAAAATGGCGCATACACATTTACCGTAAACGCTTAAGGGGTTTGGCAGATATTTGGCAACCGTTTAGGTCTGACATTTGGAGGCGGACTGAGAAAAAAATCTAATTCAAAAAAAAGAAAGAAGGAAATTAAATCAATCCACATTGGTGAGTGTCGGTTTGGGACGTGGCCGCCGTACTTGGGAACAATCCCTCGGTTGCCACGTGGAGCGTAAGACTCCTCCATAGTGCATGTGTGTTTACCATAAGCGTGTGTAGCAAATATCTGGCAACCATTCGTACTTCTGGAATCCATTCATACGGAAACCGACTGAAAGAATCTAAATGTAAAAAGTGAAATATGAATCCACAAAATACAAAATGAGTGAGTCCTGAATCGGGAAGCGTCCGCTGCGCTCAAGACTCCTCTCTACCACTTTGGCATTTACCATACGCATTAAGGGTATAATTGGAAGATAACTGGCAACCAGTTTTATATCAGCAGTTCTGGGGCAGACTGTGAATAGTCTTGATTTAAAAAATAATAAAAAGGAAAAGAAAAAAAAAACTAGTGAGTCTTGAATCGGAAAATGCCCAGTGTACTCGGTTGGATTAGCCCTCGGTTGCCATGTCAGCGTAAAACTCCTCTGTTGGCCATCGCATTTACCACAAACGCATACTCCATTCCTTGATCCACACAGGAATTTAAAAAATGTTGCAAATACATGGCAACCGGTTTAAAACGTCTGTCCTTTGCAACCAGAAATGAAAAATAATGCTCATTTAGAATGGTTTTAAATGGATATACAAATAAAATTTGACCAATTTAGTCCATTGGTTTACCATGTAAGTCACTCGTAAGCATTAAAAAAAAAAAAATATTGCAGTCTTCGATCTGACACCCTTTTTCTCCTCACTGGAGGGAAACGTGTAGAGATTTTAGGCCGTGGTAATGGCCCACGTGACAGCACAGAGTGCGCGCTTACCTCATGGAAACGGGACTCTGGAGTGTAAAGGCAGGCAGCGCTTGTGTGGGCAGTGGTGCCTCCTGTACTTTCGGCGCAGGTTCAGGAAATCTGGAGGGCGGGAGCAAAAAAGAAACAGTTATCCTCAGTAGCTTCTCTCACATTCAATGGCGCCGCGGCTCAGACCGGCCATTGAGCCGCTGTATCGTTTGTTAAGAGCGAAAGGTGGCCCGTGCGAAGGCACCTCCGCCCCTCTTCTCCGTTCCTTTTATTTCACCCCGGTTCCCCCCGTGGTCGCCGTATGCTAATAGGGCAGGCTCATTGTGTTCGGTGCGCATGATTAACAATGGGGCACCAGCGCCCGCGGGCTCCGTGCGTAATAGCGCTGCCGTTTAGAGGTTAACAATCCCAGGGTTTAACCCTGGCGGGTCGTAAAAAGCCGCGGACGTGACTTAAAAACGCGTCTGATAATCAGATGATAATCGGAACGGAAAATGCCAGCGTTTAGGATTTTAGGACTGGGGTTTGTTTATCCATCCGAGGAGCAAAAACAAAAGGATTTTTTTTTTCCCCCTTCATTTTCTTAAAGAGGGTTTGGGGGGAGCTGCCTTTTAGCTCTTCTCCGGTTACCCTTGAAGTCTAAAGGCGCTAAACAGAGGCACTTAGCGAGGCACTAAAAGCCAGTGACCCCGAACCAAGCGCGGTGAACCCTGGGCGCGAACGTCGATTCCGCCTTACGCGCGACGGGACGCAGCCTTGAGTGCGGTGCGGTGCGGTGCGGATTCGTGCAGGGTCAGAGACTTTAGGGACTCGCGAATCGGAAACGCTTTGAGCGCTCTCTCGAGTTTAATCCGTGCCGAATCAAACGGCACGGTCCTCGCGCGCCCGGGCTTTCGTGTCGGAAAGTTCGCGTTCTTTAAAAGCGTTCCAGGTAGGGGCACGTCATTCCGTCAAGCGGCCCTCTCGAGGCGTTAAGGGCTCGTTTTCGGAATAAGACTCGTAGCGTGATCGTTTAGATCGTTAGAGCTGCGTGCACCGCGCGCAGGTACCACGGGGTTACGTTGTACCCATAACGAGCGGGCGCGCGCGCGCGCACAGACGCACCAAGAGTGGCTGGCATCAGTTATATCAAACCTGCAGACGCGTCTCCAACCCCGAGAGCCACACAGGGTGCGCAGACAGCCAGCACGAGCTAAACGCGGAGAGTCCTATAGTGATGTTCCGTACCTGGTTTCTGGGACGCCACCAGGGCGAGCGCGGTGAGCAGGAGCAGCAGGACGAAGAGGGGGTGGAAGAAGCGCATGGTGCCGCGGTCGGGTCCGGTCGCTCAAACAGATGCTGGGGGGGAAAAAAAAAAGCAAAATCCAGCTGTGTTCCAAAAGCGGACGTAAATCGTGACCTCTCTCTCTCTCTTGCTCTTTGTATTTTGCTGAGGGACGGACGCACGAGATGTAGATATCCAGTATGAACAAAGTGAAGCATCCGCCTTCTTTTTAAAGCTACCAAACAAGAGAAAGGGGAGGAGACATGGGGAGAGAGAGAGAGAGAGAGAGAGAGAGAAGGCGAGCACCCAAAAACTGGGTGGGGACAAAGAGGCAGCCCTCACTCCCTTCACACGCACACAAACACACTTTGCATTGCACATATTGACCCCACATGCAGAGGGTAATAGAGCTCACAGGAAGGTGCACCCTCCCCCATGCCAAAAAGTAAGAGTTGGGGGTTTGAGCTGCACTCCCGGTATACGTGGACGGCCGCTCAGTGTCATTGCAGGACCGACTGACCGCGTGTGTGTGTGTGTGTGTGTGATCGCTCGCTTATTGAGCCACTATTGACCTCCAGTACACTCCCAAAGACAAAACGTCACAGCAGGGGTCTGTGCACGGCGCGACCCGGATACGCAAACGGACGTTAGGCCTGAGCAGCTGACGACCGTTAGGCTCGGGTGCGTGAGATACACACGCCCACACACACGCCCGCGCACACACATCGCATGAGGAATCACAATAATGTGAGCCACAGTGATTTTGACCACAGTGCTGTCGGGCCGGGTTGACTATTCCCATGACCGGTTGAGCTCGGAGCGAAACCAGAGGCGGAGAACGAGCCGAGGTGGCCAGCAGAACCTTTTTGGGGTTGGACGGGCCACAACGGGGAGCCCCGTTTTCCTCGTGAAGCGCTCGGCTTGAGCTACGTTCCTGCGAGCGTAACGGCAGGAGCCTCGCAGGGTTGACGTGCTGGACCACGGACCCTGCCCTGGGACTCGGAACGGGCTCGTACAGAGAGTGAGGCTCAGCTCAGACGGGGAGTGTCCGCTTTCGGCGGGTCGCCTCTTTGTGAACGCGCTACGGCCGGCCAGTGTGATGCTAAACCGGACCGATACTCCATATTGCGGCTCCGTATTAGACACCGGCTGTTTCGTGTGTGTGTGTGTGGGGTTTAATGATTCAGAGTCGTCGACGGCTTTGCTATTGTGTGCACGACGGGTCCAACGGGTCCGATATGCAAACGAGGTCGCACCCCCATTAGGGAGATAAAGGGTGGCAAATATCAGACAGTTTGTCCGTGCGTTAATGTGTATGAGACGCCTTAGTGGCTTAAGTGTTTGTTATTTTTGCTGGATGGGATGGATGGAGGGCGTGGGTGCCTCTGTGTGTGTGTGTAACTAATTGCACACACGTGTGCGTGTGCGTGTGTGTGTGTGTGTGTGTCCGGAGGCTGTGCATGCCACATGTTTGACCCGCTCTCTGACCCGTGTGTGTTGCGTCAGTTTATCACTGGTTTACAACCACCTAAATGTCCACTTCGACGCTCTGCGTGTGTGTGTGTGTGTGTGTGTGTGTGTGACTACACATTGAGCTTTTTTCATGCCAATTAGGATTAGAACTCAGCATGCAGCTAATGGATGAGGTATTAGGAGAAGGAGAGACGGACCAACGGCCCGACACTTTGCCTCCCAAATCCTGCCATCAACCCCCATCCGAGCGCTCTTATTCCGAGTGTGTGTGTGTGTGTGTGTGTGTGTGTGTGCGTGCGTGTGAGCGAGCGAGCTGATCGGGTCGTACCTGAACACCTGAGCTCATGTTTGATTAGGCAGCGTTGCAATTGCCTGGGAACCCGGCGCCCCCTCGAGCTGGCGTCCCAGCACCGTGCCCCGTTCCGACCATCAGCGGCAGCGGCAGCCGGTCCGTCTGCATCGGAACGTTTACTTTGTTAGGGATTAGACGTCGTTACGGGGATTAGCCCCACCTCCTTCAAACAGCCCCTGAGCTGAGGGCCGGAGGATCCTGGCTCCGTCCGTAGTAAGCGTTCGGGTGGCGTGAAGGCTCCTTAACGAATGCCTCCGGTGGGGGCCAGGAGGGGGTTCGCGCTCTTGCCGTCCCATTCGTAACGCACAAGCGTTCGCTCCCAGGACCTCGTAAAAAGCATCACTTTGGCATGGCGACCTACCGTCAGCACCTGGCCTCACTAAGCCCTAAGGAGGACAATCCCCACAGTCAAGTTCCAGAATCAGACCAGGAGACCTCCCAGAGAAACGGGGAAGCAGCAGGCAGCTGTCTGTGGTCCACGTCCAGTCTGGCCACCTGTCCCATCTCTCTCGGTCTCTCTCTGACCCCGTCCCACGGGAGCGAGGCCAGGTGACGTGCCGACCGAAAGCCCATATGCGCTGGAGCCCGCGACCGGGCTCGAATGCCGGCGCGCCTCCGGAAGGCAAACGTTCATTTGCACAGGCGGCCGGTGAGGAGCTGAGCAGGAAGCGTTATCAGCGCGGGACATTATTGATTGTCCCGAAAGCAGATAAGGGCGCCATCCTCCCGTAACCTTCCTTCCTCCTGAGCCTCCCCGACGGAAAAAAAAAAAAAAAGCCCCTCCTCAGGTTTACAACGTACTCGCACACAAAAACACAGAGCTTTACAACTTCTTTATAGTTACTACCAGGAAACAAACCTCCAAACCACACCCCTAGCTTCTTCCTCTCTCTCTCTCTCTCTCTCTCTCTCTCTCTCACACACACGCGCACACACTTTTATTATATATGTAATAACCGTCCACCCAGTGTATTCTTTTAGTTAAGTAATGGCAACCCAGCTGGCGGAAGGCCAAGCACGTGATAACAGACAGACACTTTCCCGGCTCTCACACAAACTCCATTTCCGTATATTTTCTTACTTGCAACCTATCTTTGGATTCACAGGGCTGCAGGCGAGGGTTGCCATGTTGAAGGTCATAGGCTGTGGACCACAAGGTCCAGGTTTCAAACCCCACCAAAGCCAAGATGCATTTACATTTACGTTATTGAGCAGACGTACAACTTATACAACGTATTACAGCGCGAGCAACGGTGGGTTCAGGGCCCAACCGTGGCAGAGGTGGGATTTGAACCCTGGACCCATGGAGCAGGTCCAGCGGCCAGTACCTTCACCGCTAGGCTTCCGCATTCCCCCTAAGATACCACTGCTGTGGTACCACTACAGTTGTTTGGATTATAAAACCGTTTTGAGTATGTATATATATATAAAATAACAATCTTTTCAGGATACCAAAGACTGAACGGAATGGGTTTTGACGCCACAGTTAAACTGGCTCCCGTTACTTACTTAAATCGAATTCACGTTTCACATGTTTAGAGGTCTCTGTTGGACGGGTGTTTGTTAATTTCGTCTTTTCCAACCCAGGACGCAAAGGTTAACACGTTTCAACCTTTAAAAAGGTGAACGTAGAAGTTAGAAGTTAGAAGCTAGCAGCGTTGTGACGAGCTGCTCTACATGTGCACTGCACCGTCCGGCCAGTAGAGGGCGGTATATTCACAGCCTAGCGTATTTAATATGGCTGGGAGTCGTAACGCTGAAGTACAATGGCGTCCGGTGTAGTTTTTTTTTTTTTGTTTTTTGTTTTTTTTACATTTTTTTTATGCAGCGATCGTTACAAACACGTCATAAAAGCTCGATTGAAAAAGAACACACGTTTCGTAAGGGCTTCTTTTTTTTTTTTTAAATGACGCCAACGACGGTGCTCGTGCAGTTACCAACCAGCTATGGGTTAGCTCCACACGCCACGAGCTCAAGTCCAAGCCCAAAATGCACAAAGGCATACAACATCTGGACCTCGTCCCACACCTATCCGAGAGCCCGTGGGTGTTTAAAAAACCATGCTGGTTTGGATCCCACCTCCAGTGGGTGTGTTTTCACCTCTCCCGAGTCTGTTTTCGGGGTGGTCCAAAAAAAAAAAAACGGGGTCGCTGACGAACAGCAGAGGTCGTGTCCCTGGAGACACCAAGATGGGCTTTTTAAATTCAATAAGATGGTTTCACTCGTTCGGACTAGAGCTTCTGCCAGAGCGTTTATGGAAGCTCCAGCTCCTTCGTCGTGACGGCGCCTTCCGGTTTCCTTAAGCGGCTCTTACGCCGGGGTGTTTTGAGCTCCGGGAAAATCAGGTCATCTGTAACAGAAAGGCGTGAGACCCGAGCGTGACCGGGGGCGTTCAGAGATGCGTCCCGAAGCGCGGGCGCGCGCGTATCCGCTAATACCTCGGTTGACTGGCTGACTTTGGGTATAGATGGCGCCCAGGCCGAACACGCAGAACACGGTGAAGGCTAAAAAGACGAAGAAGAGCTCAAAGCCTGAGAACGGAACCTCCATAACGCACTGCGTGAACACACAGACTTGCAGTCACAACACAATTGAGAAGAACTTTGCGTAGCTGCACCGAAGCGCCGATTCTTTTAAACCTATGCTTTTTACCTTCCCGGCTGGGCGACGGCTTTGAGGTCGCAAAAACGATTAGTCGTCGTGAAGCCAGACCTTCCATCCCATTGCCCTGTGGAAATCACCACTTTCTGGATCCACCCCATCGGGGCAATGAGTCTGACATTCGTTGTAGCGGTAAAACCGGACGTTCCTTCCTCGTAGTTGAAGGGAACGCGAACTAATCACCATGGTTGGAAAGCTCTCCCTTTCAACCGGACGCTCAGTCTCACAAACTTTACGTAGTGCTGCTCGTTCAGCACCGCCTGATTGACTGTGGCAAAAATGACTGGGTCTTGCGAAAATGAAACAAAGCACACCGCCCAAACTAGGCCACGCCTACCTTGAAGCACGGCGGCGGCAGTATTGTGCTCTGTGATGTTTTGTTTTTTTTTGGCCCGTCGGTCAGGATTGGCAAGGGAACGGAACGGGTGCAGCCAAGTGCGGCGATCCATAGACGCACCACTTAAGGACAGGAAGGAGAACGTTTTTAGAGATGCCAAGTCCGAGCCCTGAGGTGACACGAAGAGAGCAAGCCACTTCTGCAACAACGTCAAAAAGCTTCCTTTTATCCTGACTCTTCAATCTTGTTAAAAAAAAAATGTATTTTTAAAAAAAAGCTGGAAAAATGTTTCAACGGGCTGCGATGATTTTTTTTCTTTTCTTTCTACAACCTTTCGCACAACGTTACGTTGTTGAACGCCTTTTCAAAAATGCACGTGAAGTAATGTCTTCACGCTAGTCAGTATTTTGAACGCAGTCGAATCCGGGTTAACGGGAGCGCATCGGGACGGGACGGTTTCGGTCCTAATAACCGGGCGGTACGATTAATCGAACATGCCCTGTGTTACAGGACGGGACGTGCTATAATTTATATAAGATATTAAATGTTTATTAAAGCTTTATTGTACGATTTACACATATAGCGAACGTACAAACAAGAACTACTGTTGCTTAGCAACTTTGTTCATTGAAAA